>PVJI01012543.1:0-51233 GCA_004026765.1 Micronycteris hirsuta | reverse complement strand
CAAGGCCTACAACCAAGAATAATCTATCCAGCAAAACTTTCATTTAGAATGGAAGGGCAGATAAAGTGCTTCTCAGATAAGGTCAAGTTCAAGGAGTACATCATCATGCAGCCTCTACTATATGAAATGTTAAAAAGTTTTGTATGAGGACTCAGGAACAAAGGCACGGAGGCCAGATCAGCTACCGGGGAATTCAGATCAGTCACAGCCAAGACGCTTGTGAGGTAAGCAAGCAAAATACAACCATAGAAACAAAATAGAACCAGAGACATTGAAGCTTAGAACATTCTGGCAGTAACCAGAGGGGAGAGGGAAGGGGAGAAGGGGGACAAGGGTATTCAGGAACTGCTATAAAAGTCACATGGACAAAACCAAGGGGGAGGGGGGAGGCAAGGGAGGGAGGTGGGTTTGCCTGGGGTCGGGTGAGGGGAGGGTTAATGCAGACAACTGTAATTGAACAACAATAAAATAATTTTAAAAAAATTTATTAAATTGACTACTGTTTAATTTTTTTTCCTGCATTGTTAGAAACATTACATTATGAGGGATTTTGTATGCCTTTGAGGTTTAACAGACTGGAAACACAGCGAAATTTAAAAAATATGGTTTGTGATTTATAAATAACTTTGATTCCCATAGGAAATACACAATATCTATATATCTATATCTATATTTATGTCTATCTATCTATCTATCTATCTATAAGGTAATAAGGTTGATGGAAAATTTTTATCTTTGAAAAGTGACTAATGTGAGTATGCCTTTCTCCTGCTGTGGACTCTAGAAGGATGTAGCAATTCAGAGCACATGTGCACTTCACCCTTGAGCAACATGGTTTTGAATGGCATGGGTTTACCTATACACAATATTTTTTCAATAGATTCAGGAAATGTATTTTTCTTCCTTATGATTTTATTAATAAATTTTTCTTTTTTTCTAGCTTACTTTATTGTAAGTATGCAGTATATAATACATGAAACATACAAAGTATGTGTTAATATACTGATTATGTTAGATCAAAATTATTGTTGGTTAAATACACAGATGCAAAACCCAAGGAAACAAAGGGCCAACTATAGCTAAGTTTTGGGATAGTCAAAAGTTACCTGCAGATTTTGAACTGTGTGGAGAGTTTGAATCCCTAATCCATGCACCTGTATTGTTCAAGTGTCAACCATACTACAATTTCCTCTTCGCTGTTCAATGTATTTGTATATGGATGGCTAGTAAATAGCTTCAATAGTAGTGTTTGGGTATTTTTTTCTCTCAATTTCTTGATGTTTCAGAGGAAGCCTTTCTGGGGTTTTATCTTGTTTATAGATATAGCATAATGGCTCTCTGCTATCAGCAATATGCTGTCTCTACCTGTGACAGTTCACCTGTGAATGGATATTACTAATATGAACCAGTTGGATTTCCATGACCCCAGCTTTCTTTATGTAGGAAAATGGGGTCCTGAACCATTTCTGCTGTGAACTTTCTCTATTTTTCTTGTATAAATACAGGTAATTTTTCAAACCCTTATGGATCCTTGGGAACTTCTTTTCAGAAACTTCTTTTTTTTCAGAGAATTTTATTTTTTTTCAAACACATACACATCTTTCTTTCTTTTACTTCACCTTGCTAAGAACATACGAACATAAACTAAGTGAAGCATCATTGTCATCCACTTTATAAACATAGAAATTGGTCTCAAAACTATAACCAGCTTAATAGCCTTCTCATAGCCAGATAAGAGAACTAGAACCCAGAATTCTTGGCCATTAGTAGTGCTTATCACATGATGCTGTGGAACTTTATATGTTGCAGCTGCTCAGATTCACAACTAGCTACCAAGTTTAATTTAATGATGAAAACTAATCTCTACCATACTAAAGAGGGAGAGATTCAATTTAATATCTGTGTGTATCATCTATTTGTCGTAGAGGAGACAAGTTCCATTTATCCTACTCTACTTCTATATCTGTAGCTTTCTCTTCTCTCCCTTATTTTAGAGCAAAATACTGAGCTGCAGAGATTAGTGTGGTGTCCATAGCAGCGCATTCCCTTTTCATTCATAACTAACTCTATTTCACAAATTACTGGTTGCACCATGTGCTAGCCGTTCATTCTTGAACACATTATGTTGGACTCAGTTCCCTCTTCTATAAAATAGGGCTAGTAATTTTACTTACATTATGTGGTTGTGCAGGTGAAATGAATTGATATAAACACTTTTGGACAGTGTTTAGCATAGACAACTATTGCATAAGTGTTTGCTATTATTTAAGTTTCATTATTATTTATTATTTGAAAGCTCAGAAGAAAGTAAGGATGGATAACTGTCATGGCAAGATGGCAGCATAGCCCAAATGGTTGTGTTCTCTTGTGGTAATTCATTCACTGGACACAGCCATTGTCACTGTAGCTTTCCTGATTGTGTCAGCAGTGCTCTCTTACATGTTGTGTGACCTCTGAGGTCCTTTGTCATAGAGAGAACACAAATAGGTCCATGGCCAGGGCCTTGGCTACTAGGTTCCCTCTCTGCCCCCTTTCTGTCTCCTGCCAGTCATGTGCCTTCTTATCCCCACTTGTGATCTTTGCCTCTCAGCCTCCCCAGTTAGGGAATTATTCTCTGGTGACAAAATGAGTCTTCCGGAACTGAGTCAGGTGTGTTGCCTTTAGTCAGTGGCAGTGGGAGGGTGTAAGGCAGAGTGTGGGTGAGCAGGAGATGCAGAGCTGATGGCTGGGCGGGCCAGGGGGTTATTCTTCACATAGGGTTTTACATATTAATGGTCTCTCCTCCTGGGAAGAAGTGCTAACCTGTTAAAATTTCCATTTTAAAATTCATGATCAAGAAAAATTATCTATCCCAGAGAGAGTGTTTAGGGCCCACCAGACTGAAGCTATTATTAGGATTTATAAGAACTTAAAAAACTCTAAGCTGTCCAAGACCTATTTGGCTTCTTTTACGTTCATGGAGAAAAATAAAACAAAACAAAAGTCTACCATAATAAAAAGGAAGACATTCAACTTTGTTTTTGCCCCTTGAGGTCCCTTCTGAGTCATGAAAGAAGTATTGATTTATTTATATCTCTATTTATCTATTTATTTATACATATTTATTCCTTCTCAGTCCATGCCTAAGAACTAACCCTCTGAAGTCATCTTTCTAATGTAGCATTCCATGGCACTGAGAGTGAAGTGTCCTTTCCGTCATTAACACACATAACTCAGGAGTATAAACAGCCACTTTTTAGTGACAGCTGGTCACTGGGTCTACCTGCCTTCCATGTCCAGGCCCTTCTGGGGCAAGCTTCAAGAGAAGACCCAGGCTGGCCAAGTTTGTGCCTAGGGAGAGAGGAGTGTGGCTCCCTCTTACAGAGCATTAAACAGAAGGGTTGAAACAACCCTTTTTGTCACTTGGTTTTTAAGCATCTCTTTCCTCTGGAAGGAGGGACGAGACTGTGTGACATAGTCATGCTCCATGGAGAGACATTTGTGCTTGTCATAGAAAATGGCTGGAACTCTGCAGCTGCAGCCGGGGCCATCACCTCTCCCTGACCCCAGAGGGGAACTTCCATATCCTGAGCTGGTGCAGAGCAGATTCCTAAAGGTTCACCGGACAGTGACAGTCATGTTCAGATGCCATCACAAAGCTCTCCCCCTTTCAGGCAGCGGTGACAGGCAAGATTCCCAAATTGCCCCTATGATTTCCTACCCTCTGGTATGCACACACTTGCCCTATGTTGTGTGAACAGTTCTTCAATCACTGTTCTGGTGGTGAAGGCATTTAGCAGATGTCAATAAGGTCTCAAATTAGATAACCCTAAGAAAGGACGACTATCCCAGACAGGCCTGACCTAATCAGGTAGATCCCCTCAAAGGTACAGAGCTTCTTCTGAAAAAAGATCCAAGTGTGAGAAGGACTCCATGCAAGGGAGAAGTTTCTCTGTTGTTGATTCTGAAAATGAAGAGCCCATACAACAAGAAATGGAAGTTGCCTCTCAGAGCAGAGACAAGCCCCTGGCTGACAGCCAACAAAATAAATAGGGACCTCAGTCCTCTAACCGCAGGGAGCTAAATTCTGCCACAACCACCTGAGCCCGGAAGACTGTACGCACCAGAGGCTGGTGGCTGATGCCTTGAATTTTAGCCTTGGGAGACCGCACAGAGAACCCAGTGGCGCCATGCCCAGACTTTGACATGGAAACAGTGAGTAAATAAACGGATATTGTTTTAGGCTGCTAAGTTTGTGGCAATTTGTTATGTAGCATTAGAAAACTATCCCAGTGGTTGCAGTATACCACGGAATAATGTCATAAAGTAACCTGCCCATACACTCTTGGAAGTGTACAAGCATTTTGGTTTTTAGAAATGGAAAAGTGAGTCTCCCTGTCTCTCCTACTGAAATAACCCCACCAGGTAAGTGTCAAGGTCAAACCTCAGAGCTGGGAAGGGAAAGTTAACTTTATCTCTGCCATCCGTCCTCTCTGGCTTTACAGCTTCGGATTAAAATGAATAATAGAAGAGCACAGTGTAAACTCAAGAGGTCTCTGAAATGTGCATGAGAAAAAGTTTTAGGCATTTCAGAGAACTTTCTGTGCCTCTGTGTGTCTTCGTCCTTGCAGCCGCCTCCACGCACTCCCTGAGTGCTCGCAGTGGAGCGCACGCCCACGTGACGCTGCTGTCTGGGAAGGAGGAGGGTTTCCCTGAACCCGCCCTGCCTTTACGGGGGAGCAGCCTATTTTCACTTTTGACAACTTCCCAGATATTTTTCACAGACTACACGTTTAGCTCTTCCCTCCTCTCTAAATAATCCTTGTCAATAGAGTGTATTTTTATAGGTAACTGAATCACTACTGCTAAAGTTGAGATATTAATGAAGAAGTCAGAGCTGTCCCTGTAGGGCTGTAAGGAAGAGCTGAGAGTATCTGGTGAGAGCCGGCCACTGTGCTGAAGGAATCATTGAACACAGTTTATTGGATTGAGGCCCATTATCCAGGTTGAGTCCTGACACTTGTCAGGCTCCCCTTTTTGCTCCGTGTGAACACAGGCCAGTCGTGGGGCTGAATTCTGAAAGCGGCTGCTGCAAACGCAGTTCGCTGCCGTTTAGTTACACTAATACCACGTCACTGTTGGTTAAGGGGTGGCAATGAGATGTTCTCCATGTTATTGGAGACAAATATTCTGCTTACTTGTATGCAAAAATGATTGCATTGTACAGAAGTGCTAGAAGTTAAGGACTAAAATCTTGTATATGATACTAAGCTACTTTGTCTTATTTTGCTGCCTGAAGGTTTCTTTCATTGTTGGCAAGTACCGATCACTTAAAACCTTTCACTTTGGCCCTGTACAAGCAGGCTTCTTATATTTAAGGGACTACATGCAATATTTAGTTCTAAGGTGCATCATATTAAGTAAGAAAAGGCAGTCTTGTAAGCTTACATAAGATTGCACACAAACACCAGAGAGCGGAAGCGAGGCTCCTTCTCCAACAGCTGAGCCAAATGAGCACTGGGGCCAAGCAATTAGTGCGGCACAAAGGCAACCATTACAGTATCAGAGCCAACCTCCATTGTCTCGCTGCACCCTGCAGGCTTGACAAGTTTTCTCATGGGCCGCAGCAACTGTGATTTGGAACATAAACAATTTATATGTCATGTGATTGGATCATCAGTCCTTCAGGCATCCACTCGCCTGCTATGATCTCTGGACCCCAGCCTCAACCACCAGGCTGGGGGAATCCCTGAGAATGGTTCATGTACAGGGAATTGAACGGAGAAAGAATGGGAATGTACACCTCGGTGTTTTAGCAAAGTGCTCTGTTACCAAAGAGCTAAGGCCTGAAGTGGGTGGGAAAGAAAGTGACGGAGGCTGCTGGAGGTGGCGGCAGGAGAAAAGATTCTGGCAGGGAGCTTTGGATTTGATTGAATCTAGGAGAATTTGGCCTGGGTTTTCACAGATTGGAGATGTTAGGAAACTGAGAACACAGTCTCCCTGTGCTCTGGGGTTTCCTGTCTCCTGGATAACGTAGTGAGGTATCATTCTCCAATCTGTGGAAGTCTCAGAAAGCCAGCTCACAGTAGCCCTGCCACCTGTGAGTGGGCCACAGGCACTGGCTGTGCCCAGAGGCACTGTTTCCTGGGGCTACAGAGCTGGGACCCAGACATTTTGGTCTTTCCTCACATAGGATGTACATAAACACATATAGCAATGCAAGCTTTGAAGATAAAACAATATAGTGAACTCAGATTTATTTTCTTACTAAGATCAAGGAGAATTTCTTTAAGTGAATGAACACCTCAGGCAGAGGGACACATCCAAATAATCAAAATACAATTCCGAATCTCCTTTTGCTCAACCACAAATTTATCATAATTATTTAAGTTGGAACAAACATGTCCATTTAACTCTTATATTTCTGATTATCCAGTTTTATGTTTCACTAATGAAGGCTGGAAGCAAAAAAGCCGTTAAAGCAAGCTTTCTGGAGAAATCATTTTCCCTCTGGAAGGATGACCTCAGGAATCTATGGGAGCTATGGAGCCACCTGATTGATGGCGTGCGACTCGTCCATAATGGCCTTCATAATGATGGACAATCATTCCCTAGAGAGGCGCTGGTCATTGAATAAGGTCTTGAGCAGTATTTCAGTCCATCACACAGTGCAAGGGGACGTGGGACTATGGGTTCATGCGGATTTGCCTGTGAATGGAAGCAAGAGGCTTCAGAGGCTTGTTTAGTTTGTGCTATCCTTGGCGGGGGGGAGGTTGTGTTGTAACAACGCTGTATATTTCACTTGACATCATATTCTAAATAACAATTGCAATAACTTAGAAGCTGATTGCATTTCAAATTACTTCTCACTATAGCCATTATTAATTAATACTCTTTCAATTTTTCAACCGCTGCATATTTCCTATTTCTCCTTCTTCCTTCCCCGATAAACTTATTACAAAAGGCTACGATTCTTTTACAAGAAAAGTTGCTTCAAAATTGTTTTCTCCTTATTAATTCAATTCAAAGTATACACGACCTTATTCCATCCAGGTGATGGAATCCAGGTGGATTTCTTTTTGTTAATTCATTAGGGGACACCATTTGGGTTATGACAAGGCTTTTTTAAAGTGCCTCGTTTGTGCTGCATTTTAGTTGAGTCAGATATAGGTTGCTGACCCAGGCTGTATACTGAATTGCAAAATAGTTAATTCCACACACTTTGGAGTCATGAAGATCTCTGTCAAATGCTGATTCCACTATTCACTGGCTTGGTGATTTCTGTGGTCTCTAAAGCCTCAATTTCCTCATCTATCATGTGGGCATTTTTTTTATTAGGATCATTTTTATGAGGATTAAATAAGACCAGGTATGTGTAGTCCTTGGCAGGATGTCCAGCCCCATTGTACATCCTCAGAGATGGCCACTATTATCTTCGTCTAGCTTCCGTCTGAGGAATGCGGCCATTTCTCAAAGGCTGCAGACAGAACCATCTTTTGTCCCATGCCTTACAACTGTCCCTGGTGTAGTGTTCATGATGGTGACATCTGTGGCATAATTTGTCTACTTCATCAGCCCTTAAAATGTTCTCTAAACTCTCTTAGCCAAAGAGGTGAGTTAGCATATGCTGAGTCGAACTTCCCGGGATTTTGGGTGCTCTCAAGCAGTACTACAGGTGAAGCAAAAAGGGATGCAGGCTGGAGGACAACTCAGAGACCCATTTCTAGTGCCTTCCCTTCAAATTCTGGTTTCCAGGGGGCCCTCGCACTGCCCTGCAGCAGACGATGAGTAGTGCTTGCTGGCTCACGGTGTGACCAGGCTGCGGTGCAACCGCAGGCATCACCGCTGCCTTGGAGTTCTCTGACCAGCACACAGCTTCCCTGGGGCCGCAGAGCACAGCAGCCACCATGGGGCCGCAGCATACCATGTTCTGTGGAAGAGGGTCCTGTGGTCAGATAGGCGTGGGAAATGCTGGGCCTGCCATCGCTCCCTAGAAAATTCAAAATGTGTCTTCACATATCAAAGGCTCTAGACCTGTGCTAAAAAACCCTGTTTTATTTTTTGTTTAGTCAAGCATTTCATCAGCAGTATTTGACCAAGCAATCACCTACTCCTTCCAAGAACACCTGAGTAGAACATCTTACTCTTTGGGAGATTCTGAAATTGTGGTATGGTCTGCTTTTGTGAGCAACAGTGATGACCATTGTTCCTGCCTGGAAGAGATGCCTTGGTGAGGGGAAGGATAGATGTTTTAAATAAAACGGCCTATTAATCAGAATTTCTCTTCTAAGTTCTATGGGTTTGTGTGTGTGTGTGTGTATGAGAAGAGTGTGCACGTTTGTTATGGATATAACATCACTTTGAACTGGGCTCATTTCATGGCTGGGTCCTCCATTTCTGCCAAGATCCGCTCATTACGGGGACCAGGGAAGCAACAGCCATGGCAGATGCTGTGGCCAACACACTGGTGTGTGTTCACATTTGTTACATGCAGTCGTGAACACTGTAATTAAACATAACAAACGATTCTGATCGTAGTTCTAAGTTCAGTTTGCATTTAAAAATTAGAAAATAAAGTATAACGATATATCTTTACCAAAACAAAACAAAATGAAAACCAGAACTAAAGAAACAAACTACCTTGTTTCCCCAGACACGTGTTGACCTCCCTCTTTGAAAAAAATCTGAACCAATGGAAAGCGCCATCTCTCCTCTGCGGCAGGGCTGGACACAGAGGACTCGGCTAACTGTCGTGAAAGGGTATTCATGAAGAAACGGAAATGAAGTTGCTTCATGGACATTTAGTTTCACTCTTCTGCAGCTTTGCTAATAAAATGATTACCCACAACGTGATCATTTTTAGCTGTATAAATGTTAGACTTGAACAGCTCTGATCTTTTTCCTTATCTTTCTCTTTGTACACATGTATGCTATGCATTATCTTTGCATCGGATCGGTCTTCTACATTAGATATGCTTCTGAAATATTTCAGACGTTTCTTTCAATTTTAATCAGGATGAGGCACTTGAATAAAACGAAAGTTTTGTCTTTGCATCTAAAAACATTGGTACGTTTTTATGCCAGGGATGTTAATCAACCTGTTTATATGGTTCAGGATAAGTTTTGCCAAATTATGTTTTAAAGCTCTTCCAAGTGTTAAAGAAATAAGTGATTAGTATATTAGCATCTGAAGCGTGGGACCGTAGCTTGATAATTAATTTCCAGGGCATTTCAAAGTCAAAAAAATGGAATCAATTCTGAGCTGAACTCAGGTAGAATTCTTAGGTAAGATGTTATTTTACTGGCCCTTGCTGAGTCACTTTCGGTCTCATCATCAGTTTCTTGGTGTGCAAAATAGAGGGTCATGACTCCTTTATGCAGCTTGCATTATGGGAACACGTAAGCAATTAGTCAAGTAGTACTAAAATGAAGTCTGGATTTATACAAGAAAATACTGGGTTATTGAATGAAATAATAGATTTTCCTTCCTTTCTGGGATGTGGACAATGAGAAATGTTAGGATTTTGTCTTAGATGTAAAAATCACTTATCTTGATAAATAAACTACATCTAGGTTTGGGTAATTTTGGGGAGAACCCTGGGAATGACGTGCATCTAGAAAATGTAGTGGCTATCAGCTCTCTTGTCGGTTTGTCCTTCAGGGGTACTGGGGCCACCTCAGCTCTGACCAATGGTCAAAGCCTTGTGTCCATTGTGTCTAAGAGACCTTCTAGCATTGCTTATTAGCAATCATGTGGCCCTTATAACATCCGTGTTTGCATGTGCCCTAAAACCGCCACTTTAAGTGGTTTCACTCATGAACAGGAAACTTGGTAGCTTATTAACTTCCATATAATGAGGAAATGGCCGTAATTATAATACATGCATAATTTTATAGTACTTACAGATGTGAATATTATAGGAAGGATATATTATCTACTTAGAAAGGAGTAATAATAATATTTTCTCAGCTCTTTGGGCTGAAGCTTCATGGTTATAACAACACTACAGAAATGGATTTTGAAAAATAGCCTTTGGAAATAAAAATAAACAGAGTAAAATGAGTGTGTAAAAGAACACTGTTTGAAATAATATGTTCATTTCATCTCTGTGGTTCTATTTGAAAAATGTGAAACTTTCTGAAGCAGAATGACAGCAAATAACACAGTAGAACAATTTGGCTGAGCTACATATTTGGGTGTGAAAGTGTATTTCTTTAAAGTAGTGAATACACTATGGATTTTTAACATTGAGATTTCCTGAAAGTTCTGTCACTTCTAGACTTTTAAGGCCATCCAAAACAAAATCTGTAATTTATTTTCCTATTACCTTTTTATGAGGTCTTACTGCTACTACTTCTTTTGTGATTCGAGATTTACAGGTTAGGTCCTGTAAAGGGCACGTGTATGACCCGGAAGGCTGAGGTTGTATATCTCGCCTTTCTGTTTCCAGTCCACCAGCATTAGTGAGGGCATCCTTAAGTGACAGTCTCTCTATAATGTTCAAGTGACCAGAGTACAAGAGGTTAAATAATTTCACCACCACGGCTCCTGAATCCAGCCACTATAATCAAGTGAATTGACATAGAAGATAGTGTCAACAAAGCTCACAGCCCCTTGTGTCAGGCTTCGAATGGGAACTAAAACATTGCCAGGATTCCATCTGGGATATTATCAAGAGTGGGGTACCTTTACTTTGAGTTTTATTCGTGCTCGCGGGATTATTCAAAATCAAATGCGCCACAGCGCCGCTGTCACCGAGCCTGCCCTTGCTGTTTGACTGAGGGAGAACCCAGCTTCGGGGCGCTGGGCTGTTCGGCGGCATGCGGTGCTAGGAAGGGCAGGGCTGCGCCTGCCTGGGAGAAATCTCCCCGTTTATAAATAGCCCTACGTTGCCGGTGCCTTTTAGACTCGTTAAAGCATTTTTAGCTAAAAATACACAGCCATTCACAACAGAAAATTTGTTCTCTCCCAATCTTTTATTTTTTACCTTCTAATTTACTACATAATAGAAACAGCACTTCATGCTCCAGCATTCTTTTCTTTTAATATCCTATATTGTACAGCTCCTTTTTTTCTTAAGGACTCCTTCAAACTACAGTAACAATATTTGGACTTCAGCATAAAATATTACCCTTTTATTCCAAGATAATAATGACTCTACAATAAAAAATAATAATAAAAAAGAGAGAAAAGAAAGGGACCCCAAACAAGCCACACCATCCAGTTTTGACCAAGCTGCCAAATCCTATTACAGATTCAATCCTATTAAAACGTTCCCAGGTTTAAGCCTGCTTTGGAGTTTTTCATAGGAGTGCGTGACCCTTACCCAAACCCCTACATGTGTGGTCAGGGACCTCAGGATAATCGTAAACTGCCTGGACTCCCATTAATCTCGCACAGTCAGATATTAGGGCTTGTAAATCAGCACCTAAACAAGGACAATAGTTAAAGCCATCAATAGTCTTTTAATGAGGCAGATCAAAAACAAATGAAAGCAGCAGGACACTCGGATTTGCCAAGGAGGGGAAGGGGAAGGCCATCAGCTTTGTCTGATTTCTTACTGAAAAAAGTGGATGGATTTAGTCCAGGTCCTGTCTTCTAACTATTGCATCCACTGTTTAAAGCACACACACACACAACAATATTATTTCCAGGAATTTCCTTCATTTTCTTTGTTTGGGACATAGCAGCTGCCACTTTCTTCCCTTTCTCTCCCTTTCTTTTTATAGTTTCACAAAATATATATTGACATATGTACATTAATGTACACATATTTAAAAGAGGAAGCCATTGCAAATAATGACTGCATGTAGACACATTAGGCAATGATCAGTTACACTTTGTCAAGAATTGTAATTACTTATCTGCATCCTTGCAGGTATTTTATGTGCTTTTGAAATTCCCACAGACGTTTTGTTGTCCATTAGAAAAGGGGGGAAATATCTTGTTTTGTAATTCCTTGTTTTAAAGAAGGAGAAAAATAAAGCAAGATAGGATTTATTATCTAACACGCATGTGCAGCAGCATTATAATGGTTGCCAAGCAACCTAAAGGAACCATATCATAGTAAAGAGGGGGGCAAATGAATGAACAGATGCATGGGATTAGATATAGAAAGGGGAGAGAGGGGCTGCCCTAAATGAGCTCACCTTGGCACATGGCTTTTTGATTGCAATTTGCTCGTATTAAGTATATTTATCTGAAATATCTTCCTTTGATTTTGCGTGGGATTTAAATTTTTGCTATGTGTTTAGTTTACCATTTGACTGAAAAAAGAAGAGGTGTGAAAGGCTTGTAAAATTCTTGTTCTTTCATTGTTGCCAATAACATTCTTTCAAGACAATATTTTAAGAGGCAGAAAGGTACAGAAACAAGAATTCTCACGCATGTGCTCTAGCATCATCCAAGATAAACACACACATTCGAAGACAGAATTTCTTTGGTGGTGTTATCAAAACATATGTTTACTTCAAATTGACAGCTTACTTACTAAACCACTTTCATTGCCATCATGTAAAAGCCTCACTATATATAAGTTTATGTGTATATAGAATATATGCAGACACACATACATACATACATAATATGAGTATAGATCAAAAATAAAATACCATCTTCTTCCTGCCAGATTACTGGTGTTTAGGATGAACACTATACCTCTTTTTTCAGAGGGGTGACAGAGATGCACAGGGTGCACCTTAAATAGTCTAAATGATTGTATTAAAGACGTCTATCCTTACAGAACAATGTACAGCCTACTCTGTACATTTGGAGTATGAAAAGTTATAATTCCATGAACTTAATAAGAAACATCCCTAAATAATTGACTCACAGTAGTAGAGGCAATAGTGGAGACAGACCTCAATGTTAAATTCTAGGAGGAAGCCTGGTACCAGCACATCCTGGCAGCTCGGCCCAGTTTCACTCCAGAAGTGGGAGAAAATACAAACTATTTTCAAGCTCATTTTAATTCTTTAAGAAATGAAACAGATCATAAATTAGTACATGTTTTAAGAGTGACTACCAAGCAGAGAATATTCAATTGGTAAATGCCACCATGACAATTTCTGAAAATGCAAGTTAGGAATTGTTGGTTCCTCAGAACTAGCCACCAAGGAGAATGAAAGGCGTATTCGACTCAGCAGTTGTGTGATGGCAGAATTCACTCCACCTGAGGGGACTTCTGTCACTCCCTACCTCACAGCAGCTGCATTTGTGAGGACTGCTGGCCTTGTAAGATGTTTACTGGGCCAGAACTGTTCTTGGGGATCATTTTTTCCCATTTGGACCATGTGAGGAAATTATAGCTCTGTAGTTTCCCTAAGAAATAGTATGTGTAGTTGCATTTTAATCATACATTGACATTAAGCTATTGGGGAATTATACTGTGTCTACTAATATAAATTCCACCTCTCTTGCCCTAATGAGATCACCTTACACTCGCTGGCACTGATGTAAACATTTAGAGCTGAGTGCTCAAAAGAGGCTGGAGTACAAATGGTACATAATTCATTACCCTGGGAAACGCGATTTCAATGCAACATAATGCAAGGTGCTCTCAAGTATTTCTGAGGCAGGAAGAGTGAACCACAGTCATGGTGAAGTGACTGTTTACATCAACCTGATTCCACTTGTTCTTTACCAGAGCTAACAAGCCTTCTGCTGTGTTATCACATCCACTTCTACTTACTGGACTCTATAGAGGAGTCCTTGCAGCGAGAGGAGCAAATCTTTTGTTGCATAATCTATGAACCAGTGGAAACTAGTGTAAAGAAAAAAAGAAGATCCTGCAAATTCTAAAGAACATTCCTATGAGCTATTTTATAAGGTCTTACCAGCCTGAATAATTTGCATTTAAAGTAACAAATTCTATTTCTCACTCCTACTTCTCTACCCTTTTCACTCTTGTTAATAACCAAAAGATGGCAACATTTTGCCCATCATTCATTAGTGACACCTTCCGTGGAGCTAAGTCTGCATTTCCACTTTCCTACGCATTGTGAATTCCTCTTGGTACTAAATGTGGATTGATAGCACTGTGGCATTTATTAACAACAGCTACGACAACAAAATGCAATTTAAAAAAGCTCAGAAGATTAATTATACAAATTATGGAGTAAAGTATCAGAATTCCTCTTTGATGAGGAAAAGCATACCAGTCTAACTGCAGTGACAGTGCAGAGCAATCAAGCTCTGCAAGTGGTATCAGAACCCAAACACCTTGTCCCTCCAGCCATTAGGCTTTCCTGGAGATTGTCCAGAGAAAGGAGTGGGAAATCTTGGGCCTGCAGACTGAACCTAATGTCGGGGAAATGAAAAAGGGCACTAATGAGCATATCTGACAAGGTTTCCACCAGCCCAGGCATGCTTTCAATCTCTTCCTTAAAGCTTGCCCTAATAAAGAGGGCAAGGTTGGCTAATATCTGAAAGTAAGGCTGTTCATTGTCCTTGCTCCTGGGATTTGAAATGGAATAGATCTGCATCCATGAGAGTTCAGGGACACTCTTTCCCAAGATGCCTTTCAAAGCCCACTACAGACATTTGTCTCAATCATTTAATTCCCAAAACTGTATTTCATGTAAATTCTCATTTTGAAAAACAAGAGGGTGCAGCTTTTTCAAGGTTGCTTGCAAATGAGATTTGGTCCTGTTTTTTTTTTTTTTTTTTTTTTTTAATGTTTGTTATAAACAGGGTAGACATTTAAAAGCAATAAGCCCCCTCGGCTTCCTGCTCCCACTATGTATTCTGCAACTGGGCTATCATTTTCCTCGGCTACATTGTTGATTGGCATTATCAACATACAGTAATAGCCTCATTCCATCCTAAGTACCAAGATTCATTTTCTTCAAACAAGGGTAAAGTCCCTTTATTAAAAAATAGAGGTCCATTTTCAAATTTGATTAAAATGACCCAGGAAAATGTAGGCAAAAAAAAAATGTTTAGAAGTCCCTAGAGTTTGTTTAAAGTAAAACAATTATATTGGAGTCACTTTTGCCTTTGGACACAGAATCTGTGCGTCTGAGAGATTTTCATGGCTTTGGTGCTGCTGACAGTGCTTATTCTCCACTCCGATCTTTTCCTGGGACTCTGGCCCCAGTGTTGGTGTGTGACAGGAGAAATGTGAGTTCCATGGAAATACAATGGGTTCCACTAACCAGAAAGATAAATGTTGATCTCTCATAGAATTAAGACTTGTAGAGTGAATTTATAGATATAATCAACATGTACATTGTTTATGTAATTCAAATACAAACAATTAAAAATGAGATTGAGGTGAGCTTAAATTTAAGAAACTCCTTCAAGAGATTTGGTAGGGAATTGCAATTCAGTTTCACAAGTGTCTATCTTAAAAAACAATTAATTTATTTATAAATAACATTGTATTAGAAACATATAGAATTACAAGGAGAGCACAATGTGCTGTCCCAAGTTGGTAAAGTTACCGACTGTTTAAACACAAGTTCGAATCCAAATTTTTAAACTTGGCCTCAGGAAAGTACTTAACCTTGCTGTGGTTTAGATCCCTTCTATGCAAAATGTTGATAGAAATAATTACCTCACAGAACTGTCTTAGAATTAAATGAGATGCCCATAAAACACACATTCACCATGCTTAGCATAATAATAATAATAATAATAATAATAATATAATAACAGTAACAATAATAATTATTATTATTATTATCACCTGGATTCATAATCATAATATGTGGCTGGCTATTCTAACACAATGTAATGTCACCAAAAATCATCAAGTTGTTAGCCTGAAACAAAAACAAGTAAATTTTTACACTTCCATATTATCCCAGAATAAAATTTCATATAATCGTTGATAATTTCCTCTAAAGCATTGCATCTGCTAAACCAATATCTTTCTGTACTTCTCTTTTCCCAGACCAGCTTGTTCTCTTCAGTCTTTTCTTTCTTTCAGTGATAGAACCCTTACACTTTTAAGATTAAAATTACAGTTTTGTTCCTTTATTTATTCTTCCAATAGTTATATGACCTGCCATTATGTATAGAACACTATTCTGGGTGCTGTGTATGTGTGTGGGGGGGGTGTGAAACACAAAAGTATCTGTTAGGTTTTTCTTCCTTACGACCGTATTTTATTAGGAGAGACGGTGTGAACTCAGATACTGATCATTCAAAGCTCTTTGACATAGCAAATGTTGTTCTCAGGGAGCTGTTCTATGACTTCCCCCTGCTGCCATGGGTGGATCCTTCCCTACCAAACATTTGCATGCACCCTCAGTTTGCTTCTATTGCATTACATTATCAATGCTTATTATAGTCTCTCTGTCATTCCACACATCTAACTCATCAGAAAGTCTCACAAACTACCTTCAAACTTGCCTTAAATTTGTCCACTTCTCACCATCCCTGTGCCCACTGTAGTTTCTATGCCCCTATCATCTATCTTCGTTACTGCTAGCACCTCATAATTAATATCTCTAATTCTATTCTTGCTTCCTGCAATCTCTGCTTTCCATAGCGATCTCTTATGTAGCCAAATGCAATGTTTTCAGTTCTTCAAATCGGCCAAGAAAATTTTGGCTCTATGGTTTTTAAAATCACTGTTCCCTCTACCTTGCAGGCTTTCACCCCAAGCTTCATGTGGCTTCCTTGTCATCCATGTATCAGAAATATCCTTCTAATTCAAATTAGTCAAGCAGCCACTCTATCATGTCACCCTATTACAATTACCAGCATAAAACACCGCCATCTCTCATCAGTGATGGCTGATTTGAGTGTTGACTGTCCCCCAACTAGAATATGAGTGCTTTGAAAGTTAGACACCTCTTTGTCTTGTTCATGGTTACATCCTCAGAGCTTAAATCAGAGGACATTTATAATTGGCACTTAATAAATGTTTGTTGAAGTAACAAATGGTTGATGATTATGCATTTGTTTCTACTAATAGTTTTTGAAGTTCTCAAATTAAGAGTCATAGTTTATTTGGTTTCAACTCACTGGTTTCTAGAGGTTCACAAGTGGCTAACTGTTTTGAGTTGAATTAATTTAGAAATATATATAGAAATATATATAGAAGTAGATATATTTGCTGACTGATTCTGAAAATCATCATGGAAACTTGAGTAGATGACAAAAGATGATGTAGTTCATTTCAGGCAGTGAGTATAATGTGCGAAAAAGTTTGAAACTGAGAAAATTTAGAGAATTGTTAGAGCAGATAGTAGGCACTAATTCAGACAAGCTGTAGATTGTCTAAGAGGGTTATATAGGATACGGATGGCAGGAAGGTTGGGAGATGTGTTAGGACTGACCTCAAAAGCCAAACAAGGAATATGATATGTTAAGTAGGCAGAAGAGAACAATGAACAGTTATCGGGGTCAGTGGATTCACAGCTCTGATTTGGAAAGGTTAAATGACAGCTTTATGCAGTGTGCATTGGAGGGGGGTAGGCAACTATTTTACGTTCATACAGACAGAAAAGCTGGCAGTCTAGCTATAGCAGATTGGCCATAGATAGCACCTTGCAATAGGCCTACTTGCCTTGGGTGGCAGCCACGGACATGGTTTTGTAGAGAATTCTGTTTTACCACTTTGGTCAATAGCTCTGTGATCTCCCCAATAGTCACAATTTAATGTACATCTCTTAGGGGTGCTCCATTCAGCCATGTTGTTGGGTCACCCTGTAGCAAAGGGACCGAGCTTAATTGGAAGAAGCAGTTGTCCCTGTGGGCCTGTGTGAGGATGAGCATGAAGAATGGATAGGCGCACTGGAAATATTTCTCCTTACTCTTGACATTGTATTGTAACCAACGTCATTTTATCAGGGCAACATATCGCTGAAGCTTGAGCAAATGGGGATGAACAACTTGAAAAGGAGTCATTGTAATAATACAATAGCTCTGGTCCTGCTATGCTTGTACTGCCCCAAATGCTCGTCACAAGCTGCATGAGCTGCTGAGTATTTGAAAAGTTACTAGTGTGAATCAGGATGTGTAAATAAGTTTTGTTTTATTTTTTAAAGTATATTTTATTGATTATGCTATTACGGTTGTCCCGTTTTTTCTGCCCTTTATTCCCTGCTGCCCTGCACCCTCCCCTCCCACCAGCATTCCCCCACCTTGTTCATGTCCATGGGTTGTGCATGTAAGTTCTTTGGCTTCCCCATTTCCTACACTATTCGTAACCTCCCCCTGTCTATTTTGTACCTACCATTTATGCTTCTTATTTCCTGTACCTTTTCCTCCATCCTCCCACCTCCCCTTCCTCACTGATAACCCTCCATGGGATTTCCATTTCTATGATTCTGTTCCTGTTGTAGTTCTTTGCTCAGTTCATTTTTGTTTTTGTGGTTTTTTTAGGTTCAGTTGTTGATAGTTGTGTTTGTTGTCATTTTACTCATCATATTTTTTATTTTCTTTTTCTTAGATAAGTCCCTTTAACATTTCATATAATAAGGGCTTGGTGATGATGAACTCCTTTAACTTGACCTTATCTGGGAAGCACTTTACCTGCCCTTCCATTCTAAATGAAAGTTTTCCTGGATAGAATAATCTTGGATGTAGGTACTTGATTTTCATCACTTTGAATACTTCTTTCTAGTCTCTTCTGGTCTGCAAGGTTTCTTTTGAGAAATCAGCTGATAGTTTTATGGGAACTCCTTTGTAGGTAACTGTCTCCTGTTCTCTTGCCGCTTTTAAGATTCTCTCCTTATCTTTAATCTTGGGTAATGTAATTATGATGTGCCTTGATGTGTGCTTCCTCGGATCCAGCTTCTTTGGGAGTCTCTGAGCTTCCTGGACTTCCTGGAAGTCTATTTCTTTTGCCAGATTGGGTAAGTTCTCCTTCATTACTTTTTCAAATAAGTGTTCAATTTGTTGCTCTTCTTCTTCTTCTGGTACCTCTATGATTCAGATATATGAATAAGTTTTAAATAAATGCCATATTTTAAAGATTTAGTAAGAAAAATGAAAGTGTGCACACAGAGGAAAGGCCGTGTGAAGACACAGTGAGCTGGCAGCTTGTCTGGAAGCCAAGGAGTGGGAACTCAGGAAAAACCAACCCTGCCAGCACTTTGATCTTGTACTCACCATTCCCAGGCTATGAGAAAAAATTTCCATTGTTTAAGCCATCCAATCTGTGGCATTTTGTTATGGCCGCCATAGGAAACTAATACAGCTGTTTTTTCACTTTTTAAAATGTGACCCCTAGACACTTTTCAATGACCTATAGTGTTTGCGCTTGCAGCTTACATAACATTTCTGTTGGACAACATTCTTCTCTAAATCCATGTATGGATGGCTCTGTAGGGACCAAGATGATTTCATGGATCACAGAGCAATAACTCATAAAAACAAAAGAATAGTGCTGGTTTTTGTTTGAGGAAAGACAGGACTGGAGGTAGGAGCTGATGCTTCTGGGGTTAGCTCTCTCTAACCCAGGGGCTTCAATTAACTTGCCTCACCACTTCTCTAATAGGACGTTTATATGCAAAAACATTGATAATAATTTTTAAGACTGCCTAAAAGTTGGCTATTGAGAAATTGATTTGAATAAACATAATTTACCTTGGGTCAGTTTTAGTAAGAATTTTGAGAAGGTATGCGGTCAGAAAGAAAAGTAAGTGATTTTGGAATATGATCCAAACTTCAGTGGGTACCATGGCAAGAGCATGACTGCTGGATATGGCAGGATGGGAGGGCGGAGGTGTTTGGAAACAGCTTGTTTACTTGGAACACGGGAAAAATGACAGGAGAAGGTTCAGAAAGGAAGAAGCAAAGGAAGAAGCAAAGGATGACTTGGCTTACTTCATATTTCCCATGGTGTTAAAAGGGCCAAATGAATTAACATGAGTAAAGGGCTTCGAGCAGAGTCACGGTTTTGTCCTGCTCCCACTCCCTTACCTGATCCCGGGGACTCGATAACAACAGGCACCCCTATCCCAGGAGGGAGTTTGGTGGGGAGAGATGCCCACAATGTTCCCAACTCTGAGGCCTTTCCCCGGAGGCTTTGGAGCCACACACCTGGGAAGCTGGGGCAGAACTGCAGGTGCCATCCCCAGGGCAACTTCTAAATAACCTGTTTGAGTTTTCCTCATGTGACCTCTAGGGCCTCTGGTTGGGCTCCTTTGAGAAATGCAATTTTCCTCTTCATGTCCCATTCGTGAATGCTGTATATAAGGGTCTTCTTTAAGGACAGTATAATTTTGTGCTCTGCTTTTCATGTCCCGTTTTCTCTTCTTTTCCCCTTTTATGGCATAAGAAAGCTAGACGGATTTTTAAAGAATGGTCTAAGAGTTAATGTGTATGATGAAAAGTATGTGCGCGCAAAGGCAGTTTTGGGATACCTCAACTGGGTTATAAGAGATTGATTCTAGATATTGAATAATTGTGGAGTAAAAATGAGCAAGAGGCAAAGAAAATATTCTACATTCAAGATTTCCTCTAATTAAAAAAATGTAAAGAAATTACAAAAAAAAAGGCAACATAAAAGTACCTTAAAAATAAGAGTAAAAGCTCAGGAATCATGTAATCAGGGTTACATACAGTCCAAAACTCTAGTTAATTAGTTATGAGTTCTAAGCAATTAGCTTCCTGAAGGCTGAGGCATAAAGAGAAAAAAGGATGAAATATAAAACATCTTTTCCTTAAAAATGATAAGGATGACTTTTTGCTTAAAAATAAATTACAGCCCAGATGCTAAAGGGAATTGATCATAACTGCCTACTGTACATGCTGTCTTTCACATAGAAGTGCACGATATATTTTCGCTGAACTCAGAACAGAGTGCCACTTGGCATTTGGCTATCTGGCCTTGAACCTCATATTTTTTGCTCTGTAGCTGTAAGTAACAATATCTGCTTATAAATTGCACTGAATTCTCCTCTTTTTCTTCCTCCTCCTTCTAAGAAAATATAGTTGAAACATCTACTCAAATAAACAAATATTTCCATCTTGGCTGATATATTTGGTCAATAAAAATGGTTAGAAGACAAGACAGGGGTAGTTTTGCTTATTTTTCCCCATAAACTGTATCATTTAGCATTGTGTGCTTGCATTAAAAATATTGAAAAGTATACATTTTTCTTTGTTTTTATGCCACTCCCTATTCATTTACATGTGATGTTCAATGTAACAATTGGGTGTCAGGGATAGCAATTCAACTGAGAAGTTCTGAAGAGATGGGTAAAGCATTTGTTTCTATATTATCAAGACATGAGAAATAGTACCTTATTGTTAAAAATAAAAATTTATGAACTGTTTCAACTGCATATGGTTTTAAATCCAGTTAAGAGCTGTCAAAACATATTTACACATATAACAATTCTACAAATCTTATTCTCAAAAATAACAAATAGCCACACATGAAAGTTTATTGGCATGACTATTTTAGATGTATACATTTATTTTTAATCCAATTGTTAATTCTGTCTGTATAATGATCTTTAACTACTTGTTTTATATCCCATCATATTTTTGACCAGTCACTTATGCAATTTCCAAGGGTTCGGTACAGTGTGGACCTTGTGATTCTAGGTTTTTACTCTTCTACTTGTGTCTAAGATTAGATGTAACAGGTGCAAAATATCCTCTTCCACGTATTCCCAAAGTCATTTTCTTATACACACACACACACACACACACACACACACACACACACACACACACATGGTTTCTAGAGTCTATCACCTATCTCACTCGGGCTTCCATGTGCCAAATCAAAAGGCACTGAGTGAGCTCACTAAGTGGAATGTAAATTGAAAAAGGAAGTGAACTAGGAAATAAAGGGGCATAGACCATATATGTAGGTTTCTCTGCACTGTGATGATTTCAGAAAGTAGGTGCACATTTTAGATAACTCAGGTTTTGATATGTGGTAGAGATATATGTGCCCGGTTTTTACCACATCAGAATTAATTAAAAACTTTTCAGAGTTTTGTAGGTAGTCCACAGATGTATTCCTAAAGCCCAGCACTAAGCAGCACACCATTAGAATCTCTTGAAAACTGAAGTTGAAATGAGCCTTGTGTCAACTATATTTTCAAATCAAGTTCTTTCACACTTCATCAACCAAAGTGCGGTCCTGTTCTTTACTTTGTGGTAGGGGAAGAAAAAGCACATGCATTACGACTGCTGAAATATCTGCCTGCCACTTCAACTCTCCTGGCTACCCTGCCTTTTCCAACTTGCTTCTTTTAAGTCATATTCAACCCTGATTCTGCTTTTGAACAGTTTATTTTATTGCATGAAAATGTAATATTTAGAGCAAAATAATTAATCTATAACCTCACAATGCAAATACAACTTTTCTTGGGGGGTTTAAGAAAAATTTAGTCAATATTATATTGAATTTCTTAAGCAATGTTTCATTCACAACACTTTCTCTTAAATTAAAACATCTGGGGGAGTTTCTTCTATCTCATTCTTTCTCTATCCGCCCTCAGAAAGCATGCAGTGAAGTAAGAGGGCTGATGTGGACATGGGTTTCGGCAGTTAACTTGCAGACATGTCTTTGAAACAGACAGTCAGTCCTAATAACGGGAATACGGCAGACTTATGGAAGACCATAAACATCATTACATCGTGGGAAGAGACTTCCACTTGCAGCTCTTAAAGGCTCATTTTCTTAAACTGATAATAGGCATTCCAGCTAGCTTCTTCAATTCACTGACTGTCTTGGTTTGGTTTCTTACACTGGAGCAATGACATGGTGTTAAATTTCCTCCAAGTTTAATAGAGAAGATGACTAAAAGCTACCCATTCCTGATCTTCAGAAGTCTTGTTAAGAGTAAGCTCAACAGAATACCAAATAGTGTATTTACAGGAAGCCGAACCATCTTTTTACCTGGAGTTTGAACCAAAAGGCTTTTATAATTTCAAAATCACGTTGAAATTCTTAACACTATCGGTTAGTTAGATCCTTTTACTTTGAGGGCATAGAGAATGTGGTTTATGTTTCCATTTTTATACTTCGTTGGGGGAAAATGTCACTTTGCTGTTTTGTAGGGCGGGCACTATGAACATCAATGACCTGTCTCTTCTATTGTCTTGGTGGCTAGGGAAGATAATTTAGAATGTATCTTTTGTGTATTTTTTTTACCCAACAATTCTCTGGGTTTTCAATCTGTGTAAGAATGATGAAGAATTGACATATTTGTATCCTGGGTGGGGGGCGGCCGTATAGAACTGGTTTTTGGATCATTTCTAATTAATCAGAATCCTAATAAAAATGTGCTTATTTTACTCCCATTCTGACAATCTACAATAAAATTAAGGCAAATGTTATTTTGGGGAGTCCGCTTACTGGTCACATAACCAACATTTTTTAGTTAAATTTATGTCAGCTGAACTGTAAAAAATTAAAGATCCAAGATAAAATGTGCTTCCATGCTTCAAATCTGGCCAATTCCATTACGTGCACTATTGGAGTATGACACCTTTCTCCTTGATCAAAATGCTGGTGAGGATCTATACTTTTTCCCCCCTTTTTACACTAGTACTCCCACTATAAAAAAAAGAGTAGAGAGGCCAAATGAAAGACTGAAACAAGCAGACATAAAGTGACTTTTTACATTTTTTAAGTAGGTCAGAGTAAGGTATATTATTCTTATTGCAAAAGTCAGGTTAAGCCTCTCAATTAGGAAAAGGTGCATTTATAGAGTTCTTCCATTTTTATTGATTTTTGATGTCATTTTTAAAATGATGAATAACCATATTGTAAGGAACTGGACCCAAGGAGCATTTCTTTCCTACCTTTAGTTACTGCCAAAGACTATGGTTCTGCCTTTCACAGGTCTCAGGAATATTACTTTCTAGAGCAGCTGGAATGATAGGCCCATGAGAAAGGGTCATCATCTTTGACATTTATGAATATATGAGTGTCCTTGTCCTGGGGCTCTGCTGTGCACCTGAACATAGCCCATGCTTCAGACAAAAGCAAGGTCTCTCATTTGGAACAAGGATAATCTGTTTAAAAATCTAAATCTCTTATAAATGGCTGACGTGTGCAAGAATCTCATAGTACATAGCTCTTTGTAAGGTAATTTTAAAAGAAAATGATACACATTTTGCTCAGCCAAGCAATCTGAAAGTTCAAAAGGTAAGAAGCACTTCTCAGCATGAAACTGTCAAACATATTTGAAAAGAAAGTTAATTACAATTGGCATTTCCAGGCCTTCTGCTGGCCATGGCTATCTTACCGAAAGGTGACATTAGTGACATCCATTGGATAGGGGCTGAAAAATGAAGAGTATCGAAAAACTGAAGCTCTGCATATCTGTAACAGGGTGGACAACCCTGGGCACTTGTTATTTTTACAGCTTTGTGCATGTGAAGTGACTGAGACTGGGCACAACTGGATATAGAGAAAACAGTGGTGTTCGGGGAGATGGTCTGAATTCTTCCTTTCCATGGGAAGGAGATTGGAGAAGATTGATGGTTAGGCAAGGACTACTTTTCCTCTTTTGTTCACCTCTGAGTTTTCCTGCCTGGGCTTAGATTTCCCTCTGATGGCTTCTTGGTAACTTTTTAGCTATATTTGTTTTCTGCAAAGAAAGAAAGGAAGAAAGAAACTGTGAGAGAGGGACAACATGACAGAAAGGGATAAGACACGTCTGATGATTCAGCTGAGCTGGGCTTTGGCTCACTCCCAAAGCACTCTGATAATAGAATACGGCTGATCTCCCATGTATTTCTGAGCTGATGGAGATACAAAATGCCAGTTAGGTTCTGAGAGGCAGCACCATGAGAGCCTGGGCAAAGCCGGTCAACCTTAGTTGTAATTATTTAGCATTGTGTTTACCACCAACTATTCATCTCAAATTGGAGTACAGCTATTCTGGTGAGTGGTTAGTATAGTGCAAACAGGAAAAGCTAGGGGGAAAAGATGGATTTTATCCCAGGAGCATCGATTTTATTAGCAGTCTAGGTAGAACATATCTAGTATTAAATAAGTATATATGTTATGATGGTATAAAGCAAACTTTCACATCTACATTTTAGATTAAATGAAGGATTTTAAAGAATTGCACTGCTTTGACTAGTTCCTGGATCCCCTAAGTATACATTTAGTTTTGGGGAAAATTTGGAAGTCACTGCATCCTAAGACTGCAATTATTAGTTAAAACTTATGTTTAAATACTGCTGCCATGTGACATTTAGCAATTGGTCTGACATTCCCTCAGAAAAACCCATATTATGGTTGTAGCACACAACTCTAACCCTTGGTAACCGTGAGGAACACAGGGGTACACACCCGGAGCCGTCCACCTGTCAGGAAGTTCTAGGTATATAAACATTGAAGACAGAAGAGGTCACTCTGATCCAGCCGGATGGCCCACACAACCCGGCGAGTCTGGAGAGGCAGAGAGGTACGAGTAAGACGCACAACTAATAGTGTATTTAGGGTAAGTGACAATTTCAGCAATTAAGTTGTTCACCAACTGATACCAAATGGGATTTTTCAGTGCTTTGACAGAACCTAAACTAATGCGATCATCTTCATTTGGGCGAGCAGCTAAAGATGTTGTGACGTCACTATGAAACAATATATAGCGTTGTACTGTTTTTCTTGTGTTAGCCACCCAGGAGAGACGCAGGTGAGATGCTGCATTGCTGTGGGCTTCTACCCGTGCAGACATCATACCCTACCAATGCTTTCAGATGAAATGGTCGATTTGAAGAAGATGCTCAGAAGTGACAAATGAAATATTTCTTAATTTTCCATTGTATTTGTAGTCTCGTTAGCACTATATTAGGCACTCATATTTGAGCTTTCATAATCAATTTTTTAAAAAATGCTTGAATGGTAACTTTAAAAATGCCATGTTCACATGTTTTTAAACAGCTTTTATTAGTTTCACATGTATGAATACCCAATTTTAATGCACAATCTTAAGTTTTCTTCTGTGAATATTTATATAACTGTGAGCTTTTCTAGTGGTTTTGCTCAAATGGAAGTTCTGCAGAATTACAGGGACCACAAAATCTGTGAGCCGAGTGATTTTTGAAAACTATTTTCAGGGTTGGTTTAAATAGTTATATAAATACATTCTGGTAAATGGCAAAAATATACTTTGACAAAAAGCATACACATTTTACAAATAACCCAAAACAGGCATTATTATAACATCCAACCTCAAAAAGAACGCATTTACTTAATTTAATGAGGAATTCATTATTTTCTTTTTCTTTTTTTTTTGTAAAGAATTTATTTATTTATTTTTAGACAGAAGGGAAGGGAGGGAGAAAGAGAGGGAGAGAAACAGCAATGTATGGTTGCCTCTCATGTGGCCCCCACTGGGGACTTGGCCTGCAACCCAGTCATGTGCCCTGACTGGGAATCGAACCGGCGATCCTTTGGTTCATAGCCCATGCTCAATCCACTGAGCCACCCAACCAGGCAGAATTCATTATAGAATAGGTTAAAAACTACCCTCTATATAATAGGTTAAAAACTAACCCCTAGCATGAGCAAAGAGTATTGATAAACCTAGGAATCAAAACATTAAAACTGAACTATATTTGTTTTCATGCCAAACCAGGTCCTAAAAAAATAACCTGAGACAAAATATCAATAAAGCTAATTATCTCAACTTTGCAGAAAAAAAAAGTGATGTTTCAAGAAGGAAGTAGGAAATGATATCTTAAGAAATTTAGGATCAGAATCTATTGGCTCTGGGGATTATTTACAGAAGCTTAGCGTCCTGATTTATGCTTCAGGAAGTAATGATCATATTGATACATTTAATAAATGTTTGTTGAGCACCTATTATCAGCCAGTCACTGTTCCAGGCCCTGGGAATATAGAAGAATGGGGGCCGGGAAGCAGGCAAAATTCCTTGCCCCCAGTGAGTATATGTTATAGTGAGAAGATAGTCGATAACAAAACAAAACCGTCTTTTATTACATGGTGAAGTGCATCACCCTATCTTGATTTTACCACTCATTTGAAAATTCTGGATATGTTGGTGTGTGAATCTAGTAATTTTGATCTTCAGGAAAGGTAAAACCAGAAAGCTACCTGTGACTTCCTGAATAGGTAAAGGGAGAAAAGTTAAATTCCAGTAACAACTAGAAAAATTGTTCAATCTTATTTTAAATATTACCTAAACCATTTGTTTGAGGCTGAATTAACATGCAAAATATACTCTGTAGTTGATGTCTAATGTATTTGGAATATTTAAATACAAATTACAACTTCCATTCTATGCATTATATATTAAGCAAAACTTTTATATACCTCTAATTCTTATATCTGATATGTAATACTTTCATGTAGATTTTTCTTTCAGTTTGGAAGATTTTATAAAATGCTGTAAAATAAAAACAAAATTTCATTCTCAGTTAAGGCTGGGAATCACTATTATTATATTTTTGATAACGTGAAGATGTAGTGATTCGTACTGCAGTCAAGTAGCAGCTACTGGAGAGGGCACAGATGATCAGGTTTAGACTTGCGTGCTGCTGAATTCAGCCAACAGCTCGCTCATCACGACTCTAACAGATTTTTCTGCTATTCGGACCACTGGGAACCTTATGAACCAGTTAGCTTTGCCCTCCTTCTTATGACAAAGTGCCAAATACTGTCAACAATGAGGAAACCAAGTACCAGAATCATTTGCTACTGCAATGAGCTTACTTTTAGAGTCTAAAACAAAGAAAAATGAAATTTCCCTTAATAATGATAATTTTTAGTTGTCCTTAGGCTTTAAAAGCTCTGAAATTTTCTGACAAAAATTTCCAGCCAAAAGATAGGATATCCTTGATCTTGATATACTAAATAATGATCTCTCCTCTCTTCCCTCTCTCTCTTTCTCAGTAACAGAGTGCTCCTGTCTCTCTTTCTCTCTCTCTCACGTCCTCCTTTTGTTGAGGAGCAAGGGATTATGTCTCCTTTATATAAATAATTCCATAATTTTAGAATTGGAAAATACCAACTCACTTTATGGTGAAAGAGAATGGAACCCAGTGATTCAGTCGGGATCCCAAAGCAGGGCCGTGGTAGAGCTGGGATCCAGTTCCAAGTCCCTGACGTGTGGTTCAGTGTTTTTAGTAACCCACTCCCTGCCGTCTTTGTCTCTGTTAATACTATCCCTCCGCCTATATGTTTCGGCATCATGATTTGAAAAAATTGGTCAAATAAACAGAATATCACCTACATTAAGGACAGAAGTGTTTTCTATTTTGTTTATAATTCTATCTTCAGTACCTAATACAGTGCCTGGCATATAATAAATGCTCAAAAAATATATATGTAGAAGGGATTAATGATGATCAAATTAATGCATTAGTGAAAGATGTTGCAATTAAGCTATTGTCTATTTTGTCAAAGTTAAACCAGAGAGAAGTGGAAATTCTACTGGGAAAAAAGTTAACTTGCTATAAATAAATTCCAGAAATCATGAATGGAGTAGTTAATATTGGAAATATCATTTGGTTATTCAAAATTTGACCAAGCTTGGTGAAATGATCAAAAGGTATTGTGAAATATAATACAAACAAGCAAACAATGATTAAAATGAGACAAAGAATCATAAAAATAGCCAAAATGTACTTTACATGTAGAAAGAAGACTGTAACATGTGTGTATACATATATGTGCATCCATGTATATGTATAATTTACCCTTGCTTCCACAATATTTTTATAAGGTTATAAGTATTGAAAAAATACATCTTCATTTCAAAAACAGTCTAATCCAGGGAAGTTAAACCACTTGCATGAAATTAAAGAAAACCAGAAGAAGGGCTAGGAAAAAAAAAGAAAGGTGTGGTCTCCCTATACATCCAATTCTGTTTATGTTAGACCACACTGCTCCTGATTTCATTTAGTCAAAATAGCAAAATCTGTCAATAGGCCACCAGCTGGGCTTTAAAAACTATTTTAGGCAGAATAAAGAAGCACATAATCATCTGTGTTTTGACAGTCTTCACAAATGAGAAAAGATATTCAAAGCTTTAGTTCCATTGATATTGGTAACATGACTGTGTAGGGTCATATCTTAGTTGCTGAGCAATAGAAGGAGTACAATTGAAAGCGATGACTGACTCCGCAAAACCCACAGAAAAGATCCATGGTGCACGGGAGTCCTACAGCAGCTGCAGAAATTGCCGCGAGCTGCTATCAAGGTGATGACAGAGAGCGGCGTGAAGCTAAAGGCTGGCTTCTGCCATTAGATTCCCGTGCACAGTTTCTTTGAAAACAACCGGGGCTTCCACGGCACTTCTGAAACCAGACATTTTTTTTTTTTCCACAGAGTTAATTTATCTTCGACATCATGAATCACAAAACACATTTTTTGCTTGGACACAGGCATCACATATAATTTACTTTTTTGTTGTTGTCCAGAAATTCCCTTCAAAGCACTTTGGACACAATTGTCAAACAAGCATGATTTGCTGTATGTGTGATGTTTTCCTCAAAAGTTGGAATTTTCTTTGTGTTGTCCTTAGAAAGGGTGACTACATTTCTTTACCCTTCTTCTGCAACCCGAGTGCCCTCCTCACTCCCACACCCCCACACAAAGACACTCCTTAATTGTATTACTGTTAGGCTGACCTCCAACCCCAACTAAAATGAGGACAAGGCTAGTTTTGTGTTTCATGGGATAACAATTTATGAGCAATTAAAAATGAAGGGACACAAAGCATTCATCACAGTCTCAGCTAGACAGGCAGCTGAGGTCAAAGGCTCCAGCAATGAAGTGTGCACAATATATTTTTATTTCTGTTTTCACTAAGAAGGAAACGGGTTAGCTAAAAATTATGGCATGCAGCCTCCAGTTCAAAATAGGTGCACTTAATCTTTAGAGACAGTCCACGCTTGGCCAGATAGGTTATGGCAGCACATGCGAAGACATACACAAACACACGCACACACAACCTGAGCAACAAACAATATGATGTGGGAAAATGAAACATTTTCTAGTCCAATTCACATACAGTTTCTAAAAGAAAAATGTGCTAAATAAATATTCATTATGATTTTATAGCCAAGTAAACAATATTTCTCTCCTCTTGCCCCTGTTGTGGAAAACAAAATAGAAGATTTTAAGGTATAATTCCTCTTGGCACATTTCTCAATCTGTTTGGAATAACATGAGAGTCTTATAATTTTATTTTCCTGGAGCATCAGTGTATATTACATGAAAGTCCAGATTAGTGTCTTGCGTGCTGAGCTTCAAAGCTCTATAGAAAACACCTTTCAATGCAATGCAGTTGGTTTTTAAAATTTGTTTTGTTCTTGAGACACTACAATATCCAAATCAGGTGCTCATTTTCTGATTTAAGGTCTAGGTCTGATACGAGTAAAAGTACTGGTGAATTGACCGCATGTTATGTTGTTAATTGAGTTCACTGTTGTGCTTTAATGTGCCCAATTTTCAACAGAAAATAAGGCTTATAGCAAGCAAATCATCGGTTTTTATTCTGATTGTAGGTCTGCTCACTTAACCAATGTGCTGCAGTGTCAGAATAAACAAGAAGGAAGTGGTAACTGTTATCATTAGATGCTACCAAGGTGATGCCGGGTATATGTTTAAAATTCTTCTGCCCTGGCTGGTGTAGCTCAGTGGATTGAGCACAGGCTGGGAACCAAAAGGTCCCGGTTCAATTCCCAGTCGGGGCACATGCCTGAGTTGTGGGCCAGGTCCCCAGTGAGGGCCATGTGAGAGGCAACCATACATTGCTCTTTCTCTCTCCCTTCTCCTCTCTCTAAAAATAAATAAATAAAATCTTTAAAAAAGAAAAAAAAGTTCTTCCAATGAGAGGACTAGAAATTTTACTATCAAAAATTGGAAAAGCGCCCGGCTGGTGTAGCTCAGTGGATTGAGCGCGGGCTGGGAACCAGAGGGTCCCGGTTCGATTCCCAGCCAGGGCACATGCCTGGGTTGCGGGCCAGGTCCCCAATGAGGGCCATGTGAGAGGCAACCATACATTGCTCTTTCTCCCTCCCTTCTCTTCTCTCTGAAAATAAAAATAAAATAAAATCTTTAAAAATTGGAAAAGCCATTTACTTTCCTTGGTGATTTTCTGTTAGAAAAGCAGAATAAATTTTTAAAAAGGAACTCAATTTGCACCTAAACAATGTTAATTTGCTAGAAGAATTAAATCTATCAATAGCTAATTCAGATTAGCAGAATCCTTCTCTCATCAGAGAATATCAAGGTCTTTCATCAGTCCTAGAATCACCAGTGTGTGTTGTCCATTCATTTCTATTAGCTTTAGCATCTGTGAAGGCATATTCAAGTACCTTATTCATCACACACCCAAACACACACTCTTATGTAATTTTAAAATACAACAGAAACTTTTGCTGTAAGCTTCAAAAAGTTCAGAAGCTACAGATAAAAACGATTTCTCATAATCATACCTAGTGTAACAATCCATCCATTATTACTGATAATGTTATTATGGCACAGGTGCTTCTAATATTTTTTTCTATTTTAATTCTGTTTTTGAGTAATACCATACAGTATTCTTTCTTTGTTATTCTGTGACTATTGTGAGTTACTTTGATTGATGTTCCAATGTTTAACCAACCTTGAATACTTGGGATAAACTGCACTTTGTGGTGAGGTAGTATTTTTTACATATATTGCTGGATTTTATTTACTCATATTTTTGTGTCTGTATTCATTAACGATGTTATTCTATAATTTAATTTTCTTGTAATATCTTTATAATCTTTTGGGATCAAGGTTTTGCTGACAACATAAAATGAGTACAGAAATATTCCCTCCTCCTGTATTCTGAAATAATTTATTTAGGAATGGTATTTATTTTTACTTTCATGTATGAGTATGATAGAATTTACCATTGAAACCATCTGGGCTTATAGTTTTCTCAGTGAAAAGATTTTAATTATGAATTTAATTTTCTTTAATTGATTTAGGGCTATTCAGATTTTCAATTTTTTGTTGTATCAGCTTTGGTAAGTTAATGTGTTTCAGGAATTTTTTCATTTCATCCAAATTGTTGAATCCTAAAGCTTTTCATAATGTCTCCTTACTATCATTTTTATGTGTATAGAATTTGTTATAAAGTTCCTTCTTTCATTCCTTATTTTGGTATTTTGTGTTTTCTTCTTTCTTTTCTCAATGAGTCTTGTTAGAGATTTATAAACTTACCAACCATTTGACAAAACAATTTTTGATATTATTGATTTTGTCTATTTTAATTTTATTTTTATTTTTTTATTATTTACTTACTATAACTTACTTTGTATGGATTAATAATAGTAATTTGTTCTTTCTTCCTGGTTTCTAAAGAGGATGCTTAGATAATTCTACACATCTGTTTTAAACTATAGGCATTTAAAACTGCCAATTTCTCTTCAAGTAACACTTTAGCTATACCCCACAACTTTTTTTTTTAAAGATTTATTTATTTATTTATTTTCAGAGAGAGGAGAAGGGAGAGAGAAAGAGCAATGTATGGTTGCCTCTCACATGGCCCTCACTGGGGACCTGGCCCGCAACCCAGGCATGTGCCCCGACTGGGATTCAAACTGGGACCCTCTGGTTCCCAGCCCACGCTCAATCCACTGAGCTACACCAGCTGGGCTATACCCCACAACTTTTGACATGTTGCATTTTCATTATCACTAGGTCAAAATACTTTTAGTTTTACTTGTGATTTCTTCTTTCATTCATGAATTATTTAGAAGTGTGTTGTTTAATTTCTAAACATTTGGAGAACATAGTTTGTATGATTTTGATCCTTTTTTAAATTAATGAAACTGTTCTTTTTGCCCAGTATATGACCTTTTCTGGTGAGTGTTCTATGTAGATTTGCAAAGAATGTACATCCTGCAGTCATTGAGAGAGTGCTCTAAAATGTCAATTAGGCCAAGTTAGTTGTTAATTGTTTCAGTCTTTTATAGTTTTTTCTCATTTTTTCTTTATTTGACTTGTTAGTTACTGAGAGAAGGCTATTAAAATATATTCGTTTTTATGAAAATCTGCCAAGAAGTTTTCCAAAGTAGTTGTACCATTCTGAATTCCCACCAGAAATGTATGAGAGTTCCAATTGCTCTAAATCTTTGCTAATGCTTGGTATTTAAATATTTTTAAATTTTATCTATATAAAATAATAATATAATAATAATATATATATAATATGTTATACATATATATATAATATGTTATATTTTATATATTTTAGCCATATATTATATAAATAAATATATAAAAATATATAAATTAATTCAGAAGCTACAGATAAAAATCATTTCTCATAATCATACCTAGTCCAATAGTCCATTGATTATTACTGATAATATTTTGGTATAAGTGTTTCTAATATTTTCTTCTATTTTAATTTTATTTTTAAGTATGCCATGTTTTTAAAAATATATATATAGAGAGAGAGATGGAGGGAGAGACTGCTCAAATCTTTTGACTATGTTTATATTAGGTGGTATTATTGAGTGATAAGTTTTTTAAATATTATCTTTATTGTATTTTTTTTCCATTGCCACTTAATCTCCTTATACCCTCCTCCTCCCAGCAATCACCACACTGTTGTTCATGTCCATGAGTCCTTGTAGTTGGGACACAAGTCAAAGTATCTATTTTGCTTTCAATCTTGGGGGAAAACTCTTTCACAATTAAGTATAATGTTAGCTGATATATCTTTTTAGATGCCTTCTAATAATTTACAGAAGTTTTCTTCTTTTCCTAGTCTGTTAAGATTATTATTATTATTATTATTATTGTGAATGGATTTTGCATTGTATCAAATTCTTTTCCTATATCTATTGAGATAGCCATATGTTCTTCCTCATTTAGTCTGTTGATATGGTAAAGTCTTAAAGAGGAAGTCTTCTAGTGCAGTCTTCCTGACCTGAGATTATCTTTGTGGGAAAGACTTTTATTTCTGGTTGATTTTCTTAATAGATAAGATTACCTGTTTCCTGAGAATCAGATGACTACTCTTTGTGTCAGAGAAGTGTCAGTGGTAAGTTTCTTTTAGTCTTGTGTAAAAGGAAGGTCCATAGCTCACATGGATTTTGTGCCCTGTGGCAGCTAATTACTACACTATATTCAGGCAAGGCCCACAGTGTGGATGGGTTTTACCAGGCACTTCTGCTCCATTCTCAAACCCAGGCAGGCCCTGCCTAATTGGAACATTGAAGGGGCTTCTCTTGTCTTTCTCCTGCATGTCTTAGGGAATCCTATAGAACATTGCTGGCCAATGAGTATGAATTTTCCTCTGTCTGGAGCTCCCAGCTACTTTAAACTGTCACATTAGTATACACATGGCCTTTAAGATTTCACTTCTTTTCTTCTTACTAACTTTTATTAAGACTTTCTCTTTCTCTCATCATCTGCCACATTTTGTATCCCATCTCTTCTTGGATGAGCTTGTCAACCTTTGGAATTTTGGTCCCCTGTTGCCGTGTGACCTCAGCTCTTTAATGGGTGAAAACAATGAATTTTGAAGATTATCCAGTTTTGGGTCATGTTTACAGCAACATTTTCTTGTGACTTTATCGCTATCAAGCAGAAGCAAAATTCCAGTGCAATCCCTTATGTGGAATGCTTTGTTCACTTAAAACTTGTCATGGACATATTCTCATGTCAATAAATAGTTCTCTAAAACATGATTCTTAACACCGCACAGTAGTTATTTAATTGTGTCCTAATTTATTTCGTATCCTCGGCTTTTAATATAAAGTTTTGGGTAGGGTATATACTTTATACATCTTTGTAGACCTGAACTAGACTTTTCAGTAGAGCTGATAATTATGTTTGGTTAAAAAAAATTTCAGTTGTAACAAATATATTAGACTACACTGAAGAAAATCAGTTCTGTTTTGTTGCTAACTATGCAGATACATGAAGAACGTGGTGGTGGTGTGCCTTAGCTTGGCTTCCCCCAAGAGCAGAGCTTGAGATGGCCAACTTTTGTGGTGCTATTTCCTCATGGAACTCAGTCCCACTGGGAAAATGACACAGAGATGAAGGAAAACCAATAATATGAAGCATTCCAAATTAACTGAATTTAGTGGGTGCAGAGTATTCTCAAATTTGTCAAGCAATGTGTGTGCATTTGTTTCCCATGAAATATTTATCAATGTGAGGAATAAGATTTAAGCAAGAATCTTTATAAACTAAAAAGACTCCCAGAGCTGGAAGGGGTTTTTGAACTATCTTCCTTCCTCATACTATTGCCAATTTTATGGATGAGCAAATTGAAAGCTGGAAGGTTAAAGGCCTTGCTCAAAGTCATACAGCTAAATTATTTTATAGCATCATGAGTCTATATGGGATATAACACACAGGCAATGTGGCTCCTTTATTTGTCCATTCGTTCATGCTTCCTGCAAACATGAATTGATCACCAGTTTTATGCCAGACACTATGCTCAATGCAGTATATACTCTTTAACATTTCTGATACTGCATGTGTTTTTGTGTCCTCATTAACAATGGCTTGCTCTCTTGGTGCTCCAAGTATGAGAAAATCCAGGCTTGTAAGCATAGTTTTCAGAGTTTCATATCACTTGTGTTTTTACGTTCTGAGACCATCCAACATGTCTTTCACCATAGCGAGTATAATATGAGTATCTAATGCTACTCTGGAACCAACATTGAATAATATCCCATGTAGAAGGGTATACTGAAAATATTTAGAAGTACCTATGCTACTTTAATTACGAGAAAACTACTCTTTAATAGTCTTAGCTTTTTAAAATAGTAATGAAACTTACTTCAGCTGAAGTAGTAGAGAGGAGATTTCTTCAGGTGTTACATCCACCAAAACGCACTCCAATCATTATCAGTAAGTTGGAATATTAAAATAAGAACAGTGCTTATAAGTTGTGGGAAAGGACAGTTTTGGGGTCATATCAGACTGGAATTCGGTAGTTCCCAACTCTGGCTGTGCATTTGAACCATATGGGAGCTTCGGAAAAATATAGATGCTAGGGTTCCACCCCCCAAGATTCTGATTTAATTGGTTTGGAGTGAGGTTTGGGCGTCAGAACTTTTTTAAGGTAAGGCATAGCCATATTAAGATGCACATGTGGAAGATGCCAACGGCAGCAGGTTTAGAAAGAAGAAAAAAATGTTTATGCTCCAGTAGAGGGGCTTGCTTATGTAGCCAAAGGGGAGTGCAGTACAAAACCAGTGTTTAATTCAGATTAAGCAGATGACTGGGCAGAGGGTGGAAGGGGTGTGCACGGGGGCATGTGTGCAGGTATGGAGGCAAGGCAGACACCAAGTGACAGGCTGATACAATAGGACAACTGGGAGGCGAGGAAGGTCTGAAATAAGGTTCAGAGAGGAAAATCAATGCAAAGGAAGGAGATGTTTCCTTTCTGATTGAAACAGTAAGCAAACAGAAAAGATCATGTCCTTTTTCCCGCCTCTAAACTTGCTGTCTCCCTCCAAACTCCATTAACCAAATTGCTATATATTTCAATGCAAATGAGACACTTTCATTATTCATATCAAGTGACTATTCCCCCCAAAAATAATCTCTCAGAGGATATATTTTGCATATATTCTAATGAATAGTTGAAATTTAAAAAAATATATGCTAACATATCTAAACCTTAATGAAATCAACACATATTCTCATACTGAAGCTCCTTTTGGAACAGATTACAGCATTTATACCTGCATAATTAAAGATCTTCAAGAGACTTCCTATCAATATAAGATCCTGAAAAAAATAATGAAAACATGCATTTGTGGCATGTAGCTTCTACACACTAAGTTTTAACAGCCCAGAGACGAAAAGATTATCTCACCAAATTTAAATGTTTACTATAGCTTGTACTTGTGAAGCCTAAGTGCAAAGTTCTCTGTCTTAAAACAAATGAAAGGAAATCAAAGAACTCTCTGACATTAGCCCTGCCACCTATATTTCAGCTCCTCCACTGTGTCATGGCTCCTCCCCTCTTTCTTTCATTGAGTATTGACCTGAGAGGTTCCAGGGCAAGTCTTACCTGGGGTGCAACGTTTCCTGGGCATCCTTCTCCAACCACACCTCTCATTCTCTGAGCATTTACTTCCAGATGGATTTTTCCTCAGTGTCACCATCACTGTTTGTAATTACTCTGGCACTGTGTGATCAAGGGACTAGTGTGTGTGTGTTAAACTGGAACCATAAGCTTTAAGATGGTAGGAAATGAGTCTGCTCTGCTTACTTCTGTATTTTTAGCACCCATAAAAATGCTGGACGCAGAGAAGATGCACTAGGGTCTGACAGTCAAGAACATAGAAACCATAGCCATTTATATTTTATAAGAGAGATAGTTGAACATGAAAGAACGTCATGGCACGTAATGGAGGGTAGAAGGGTGACTTCGGAGCTGTGAGTCGATAGCTCAACTAGCACACCAAGAGAAGTGCCTGATGCATAGACATTGTAGAATATATATTTGATATAAATGAATAAAAGAGTCAGAAAAAGCCAAATTAAAGAATAAACTCAAAGGAAAAAGGTAATGAACAAAAAATGGAACACACTTGTGGCGCCCTATGAGATAACATAAAACTATTAGTCTGGTGGTCTGAGATCGTATAAAAAAGTATTAGACTAGGGGTCTGGAATCAGAAGTACTTACTCTAGGGCCACACCCATTCAGCTGTGTGTCCTTGAGGAAGCCACTTAACACCTCTGTGTCTTAGATGCCTCTTATGTGCACTGTGCTGTTAAACAAGATATGCTGTAATGTCTTTTCCAGCTTTGAATTTGCAGTCTCTTATAGTTGATTCCTTATGCTGTCTGGCGTTTAAGGTTTCTCACATATTCTGCAGGGATATGCTCAGCTGCAGCAAGTATCTGCAGCAACTAGCAGGGAAGTGTATTATCAGGAACGTGGGTGGAGAGCGAAACAAACTTGAAGACACCATTTTACCCCTAGCCCAGGAAAAGTCTGAATGGTCCCTCTTCTGACAATTTACACATTCTCATATTACTACACAGCTTATAATTTTGTATTTGAGAGGGCTATTTATTTACCTTTTGATTTCCCTGTTGGTTCTTGAAGTCTGAGGTCCTGACATCTTCATTCTTAAATTCCTAGCATTTGGACGCTTCGGGCACATGATAGGTGCTCAATGGGAAATAGGATCTGGTGAAGAGCATTAGCTGGACAGGGAATTCTGTGTAGGATTGAGTCTGTTTTCAGGCTTCTAAATGGACCTACTTCAATAATGTTTTTTATGTATTCCTGCCAAAAGTGATGGTTTTGGCCTTTACACCAAAGTATTAACAGTGTCTTTTTTAAAACCAAGGGGCAACATATAGATGGACAACAAGAGAATTTGGGAGGAAAAATTCATGAATGAATTATTCAATCCATCCTTCAATGGGTCTTCCTACCTCAGACCATGCCCAACCCAGAATTTATGAAATGGCCAGGAAAAACCATAAGACATGATGCTTCTACTGTAAAGACTTATAGTCTAGCTGGGGATGTCACCATGAGCAGTATGAAACAGAAGCTAAGACAGACAGTATGCCAAAAAATTTTGGGTTTTTTTCTATCTTTAAAATGTGTTTGGAATCTAATCACCAATCACCTCTATTCTGGCTCCAGCCACCATCCTCTCTCGGCCTCCCACTCACACTGCATGGCAACAATCATCACCGGCCTGCCTGCCACTGCCCTCGCCTCATTTCAGTCTGTCCTCAGCTTGGTGGCAGAGCGACAGAAGTCTGTATCAGACCAGGACACTTCTCTGTTCATCCACTGAAGCTCTCCATCTCTTTAAGAGCAGAACAACTATCTTTGCAATGCTCTTTCAGTGACTTCTAAGGCTGCTTCTGATAGGTTACTGCTCTTCCTCCCCTTCCTGTTGAGGGCCAGGAGTCTCACTCTGAGATGTGCAACCTCTGGCAAAACTCAGGCATTTTGGAGATGACAGGCACATAATCCAAGACTCAAGAATGCGTAGAATTTGTTGTGTACATGTGTGTGGTTCAGCCACTGACTGTCTAAGGAAGCTGCGTGCGTGGCTTTGGAGTCTTACACACGTAAGCGGAAATCCCGTTTTCCTGCTTACTAGGTGTGGGACAAGTTATCCAATATCTCTGAGCCTCTGTTTCATTTTCTATGTAATGAGTTCAATCACACCTCTTCTCAGATTGTTGTGGTTCCAATGATATCATGACAATGAAAAGGATTTAGCTCATCAGCATTTGCCACATAGAAAATGCACAATTACTAACTCCTTTCAGTTCTGTTTGTGTTGGGATTGGGCACTTAAGATGCAAAAGAGCAGGGCAGGAGTAAATGCTTAATGCAGGCTCTCTAAAGATGGCAGCTCTGACCGAAAAGAGGGCCAGGCCTGGTTGAGGTGAGCTGGATAGGAATGGGTTAAAGAAGCTAACAGGCTGCCCAGCTGGACCATTCTCAATCAAGGGCTTGCATAAAGAGCCAGCAGGGACAGAAGAGGGGGCTGGCCATGCTGAGAGTGCCTTTGGAGGCCAGCAGCTGAGAAGTTGCTCATCTCTTGGTTCAGCCTGTTGTCAAACCCTGGAGTGGGGGGTTGCGGGGGGGGGGGCAGTGAGGCTGGATGGCCTTTGTTAAAACCCTGAGACAGAGCACAGTGTTTTATATTGAGCCTGACAAATAAAAGACCAACCTGAACCATCTGGTTCTGCAACATATGGGAAACACAGATTTCTATTGTAGATGACCAAAATGTTAGCCTATTGAATCTTAAGGCATTTGACTATCATGAAGAATTTGAATAATAGAATAAATAATTCTTGGAGTTGTCATGCTGATGAGGGGAAGGACAGAAGAAAAGGTTTAGGTGTTGCAAACAAAGTGATTATTGATTTTGGTACAGTGCTTTTCATTGCTGGGCTCTCAATTGTTTAGAAATATTAACTCACTGATCCTCAGAGTATGGCTGGCGGGGAGGGAGGACTGCTCCAGAGGAGGGAAGAATGGGGAGAATGAACACACGGTAGCTGAGAAGTCAGGAGACTGCTATTCTTGAGCAGGGTGGATCAGAAGTGACAATGAGGCTAAAGCGCTGCCTTCTGTCCTTATTTTTATACTACGTCTTTGACTCATTGTGAAACAAAGATTAAACACAATAACCAGAGCCTGATTTTTAATTGAACCCAAACAAGAGCCCTTGAAAGGCCTGCTGGTATGTAGGCAATTAGTTTAAAAATGTATCAAATCATTTGACAATCATTCAAGGGGTTTTATTTTTCCAAAGCTTTTTTTCCTGTTGTTTTTAAGGTCAGGCTCTTCAACCCTCAGTAACAGAATAGGGCAAAATTAATGCAAAATTCTACTATAAAAGTAGTCTAAGAGAAAAAATGCATGGGTTGATAATTTCCATTCAAAGCATAAGGCATTGTGCAAAGTTGCAGTTGAAGAGCAGAATGCATGAATAACTGAGGACAAGCCCAGCGGACATACTACACAGCCTGATTTTAGCCAAACATTTGGAAATTCTTAAAACTTACCCTTCAGTCTAACCCAAGTGGACTTTGGTAGGCTTGAAAGCGGCATAATGCTTTATTAAGTTGATTTTTAAGTGGTAGAGGTAAATTCTAACATATCCAAAGGTGAGGTGGAACACATTCAGTGTTGCTCAATTGTGTTGCTGATTTGTAAAGAGTGCTAAGTGACATCTGCAAAGACAGGAAGGTGACAAGTGCCAATGCTAACTAACAAAATGTTTAAATAAAGAGGCCCAGAATAATCAGAAATATTAGCAAAAAGTTAATAGGCAACAGCTTGAAACAGTAGAAATGCATTTGTGAGAGTGCACTGGCGCTGCAGATGTTCAACCTGGACGGACTTTGTCACGACAGGCAGCAGCAGAGTGGATAATAATAATGTCTGGTATTCATAAAGCATCTGTCTTGGGGATTTCAAAGTGCACTGGGTGTGTTTTATCTCATTCAGCACTGCCCTCTTTTGTCTGGAGTAGCCCAAATGGTGGCCATGGGAGATGTGGCCCGCATTCCGGCTGGAGACTTTATCTTGTGTTTAATGACATTGAAGCGAAGTGTCTGGGGCAAAGGGCACTTCAGGGAGCTAAGAGGCCCAGCAACTGTGCACTCGGAAATTTCAGAAACTGGGCTGTGATAGTTCTCAGCTTGGTTCTTTGATCCTGATTTTGAGAGGGATTGAAGAGGTGAGGGGAGTTAAAAAGTTTAGCACTAAGTATTATCTGAATATGAAACTGAAGCGCATAGAAACGGAATGTCCTTCAGTGTCACACTGCATATTGGTAAAGGGGAGTTAGTTTCTCCTAAGAGTCAATCCTGGGCTTTCTTATTGGGCATCTGCATAATGATGCCTTTAACACTGAGGTGGCGATCAAAGGGGGTCAGCAGTACAAGCCATGGAATAAAGGAGCCAGTGCCTCCGCTCAACTCTGGTACAGCCTCCTGGGAAGTGGCTATATAATTTGAATTCCTCATTGTCAGAAAGAAGGAGACAAGTTGGAGTCAGAGCAGAGCTGGGGGATTGACTTGAGCTGGTGGCGGGACACACTAAGTCTACAGGTAAGAGGAGGAGCATTGAGAACGATGCACGAGTAAATCTGGGAGGAATGGGCTGAAATGAAGAACCCTTTCCAACGAAAGAAATCTTTTGGATAGTGTGACAATTCTAAGTCCACATCCTATTTTTGTTGAAAATAACATGTATAATAAATTCCATCTCTGCTTTCTGATTGGTGAAATATGTCTTGCAATTAATGATCATGGTACAATCAACAAACAACTTGCAAAGTTCAGTGTGTTGATCCTTACTGTGAAGCATCCAACAATATGGAAAGATTAAACTCCATATGATCCTTGTGGAAAAACACAATTTCTATATTTATAGGTCATGCATTTCATCAGAAGGATGAGGATAACTTCACGAAAGCCCAGAATCATCTTCTGTCCAAGATAGAGTCAAACCTTAGCAACCTGGTTTTGTATTCTCCCACAAGCCCCCAAGATGAGGGATAACTGCTACAGAGAGAAGTAGAAACTGTAGTAATGTTATAAAAAGTTGAGCAGTTTAGCTCAAAAATCATATAAAGTATCTTGATATAGGTATTCAGGCAGAGCTTGTGAAAAAATTTCTGAAATAAACACTGTCATGATTCCTTCAGGAAGTGGTAACTATAACCAATATAAGCCACTTCCTATAAGATTCTACAGCGGTCTTGAATACATCCTCCCTCTTTGTGCTTATAGTGAAGCAATTGATTGGAGAAGGGGAAGTAACAGTCAAACAGCCACATTACACAGAAAATGCAACAGAGACAATTAATGAAATGTGATCAGTCTCGACATTTATCATGTTGCAAGTGAGAACGTGAGCAGGATCTTACTACCTAACAAAATCCGGAGCATACTGAGAAATTCTGAACACAGAGCTAACAGCTCCAGTGCACACATTTCTAGATTCTTTCTTTTCTAGATTTTGTTAAACACATACAAAAATGCTCCCAAACAATAAGTAGAGCTACTCACATGCCAACTCCCATTAATAATGTATTATAATGGCCCTCTTTTAATGAAGTTTTTTTTATCACTGACCTTGCAGATTTTATCCGAAGTATGTCTGACCTCCCAGTGTCATGCCAGGGTGCTTCTGCTCAATTTCTAAACATCAGCAGGACTGCTCCGACATGAAATCTCTGTGTCCCAAGAAGTAAAGCCAGCTCCTCTCTGTTTTCTATAAGAAGCCCATTCTATGTAGTGATTTCTATTTTCTTTTTTCTTTTTCTTTTTGGTATAGGAGTCGTGATTGGATCAAAAGACTAAATTAAATAAATGAGCAAGTGATAATATGTAGCCATTTCTTCAGCATTCCTGCTCACTCCTGGTCAAATGAGTTGGCAGCCTTTCTAGGCTGGTTTAAACTTAAACAATTATAGCTTTCCAAACTAATTAGGGAGCAGATTATTATAGGACTTGCAGAATTTGGCAGCTATTGCTAAAAATAAGAGTTCAAAACTATCTGTTATGAAAATGACTGGAAGTTTCCAAGGATAGCAGCAGTCAACCACAAGCATGGCCCTGAGCAGCTCTGTTTCTCTTTGTGCACCTTCTCTGCGTTTTTCATGCTTGGTGATGGAGGAGGCTGCGCAGCCTTGGGTGCCAAAGCGGTGCCGCCTGTGCTTGGTGTAATTTATGGAATCAATGCATCAATGCCTTCATTATTTCCTCTATAAAGCACCTTTAAAATTTTTCAAAGTTCTGAGGCTAAACCATTGTCAAATTGTCTCTAAATATTCCATCACGATGCTGGATTTTTTTTTTTCTCCTAAGGAACTGCTTCAGCTTTAATATAATTTCTGAAAGGAAATAGATACCCTGAATAAAAGCTTCCTGGGAGCAGTGCATAGACTGATGAGCGTGCACACCTACTGATGGATAATTTTGAGGTAAACTGTAATTAGGAATTGACAACACAGCCAAACAGAAATAAAACATTAGGTAAAGTGTTGTTATTATCACATATAGGAAGGGAGGTCTCAAAAAGTTGGGTGATTTCTTCCATGTTCCCATAACACGTTTGAACATAATGAAACAGTTCTTTCTTTCGATCTTCTTGTCCACACACAAATAAGGATGCCTGTCTTCTACATGACAGGGCAGAAACCCTGGAACTGGCTCTGAGTGTGGCAACAATCATGAACAGATTCATTTCGGTTCTTGCAGAAGAAGGTTTAATTATTGAACAACCAGAAACACCATAGACTGATTCATAAAGCAATCTGGACACACGCCCCAGGACAGAGCGGGGCGGAGGTCACCAGGCATGCGCCCTCGTGGAGACGCATAGAACACTATTTTCTTTAGTACGTCTTTTCACCCTCCTGGGTACTTACTGAAACTATCAAAAAGGACTCAACAATGGGTGTAGGAAACAGAAATGCAATCATGATACATTCAGGATTCAGTCCTTTACTAAACAAAAACATCCTGTCGCTAGCACAGAACTAAGCACATACAGATGCTGGATAGAAATTTGCTGATGGATTGAGTTTTAGCCAAATGGAAAGTTGTTCTCATATATATCTCTGGAAAATATTGCTCTACATTTTTTTTTCTCCCCTCTTCCCCCTCTACAGATTGTAGCAGCACATAATTGAAAGTCACTTGACTGTCACTGTTGAGGGGGACTTCGAAGGCCCTGGCATAGACCTTTACGGACTGGCATGGAAATTAAGCCTTATCTTAATCTGAAGAACATTTAGATGAAGGTGATATGGCATAAGTGGCAGGAGAAGAGCACAATACTTTTCCTTTTCATTTGATGCCCTTGCATCACTTTACCTTTCCTTTCTTTTACATTTTAACGTCTCAGCATAGCTGTGTATGATTTCTACCTGTACCCACTCTTGTATTTTTATTTTTTCAATTTTTGTTTACAGTTTTGCTTTTATTCCTACCACCCTGTCCGCCAATATAGCCAACGAATGCCTCAGGCTATATTGCTTCCCTAAATCCCATCGCGCCACACCCCATCTAATTACCCATCATGTCCACTTGCTGGCTTCTCTTCCTTTAGGAACCTCCAAATGCCAGTGTTTCCATTATCGTTCTCTTCCCTTCTCCCACTCCTTGTTTGCTGATGACCAGCCTTTGCTGTTAGTTGAGACTTTTGTTCAGAACTCCAGATCTGTATGCTCAAGAGGTTACTGGGCATCACCAATGACATATCCAACTCAAGGTGTTCATCGCTCTTCTCCTGCACACTCCTGCCACCACTGTCCCTTATTCTCATTCCAGTACATGATTCTGTCATCCCATTGGTTATCTAGGAAGGAAGTATGTGGATTCTTCTGCTTCTGTTCTCTTCCTCATTCTTCATATCCAAGTGGTATGTCAATGCACCCTATAAACTTTGCTCAAATCTCTCCTTCCCACTTGCTAGTGACACATCCATATCTTCATTAACTCCTTGTGTACTATTGACATGGTTTCTCTTCTAGGCTCCCTTCTGCCGGATTATCCTCTTCTAATCAGTCTCTACCTTGTTGCCAATTTCTAAAATGCAAATCTCATCATGTACTTTCCCCTTTAGAATTCTATAGGGACATCTCATTGCCTACAGGAGAAACTCTTATATTATGTATATAGCATATGAGATCCTCCATGACCTAGCCACTACTTAGCTCTCTGATTTCACCTTCTAACATGCTTTTGTACACTTTTCAGGCTCCAGTCATAGTCAAATACTTGCAGTTGATTCCTTTCCCTTCGTTCCTTTTCCCTCTCTAGGTGGTTTCATCCAGCCTTAACCCTTTACCCAGTGTAGTTCTAAAAATTGCATTTCCTACATGGACCTTGTTTTTGAATTCTAGACTCATATAGTCATCTATTAGATGTCGAATAAGCTTAGTATGTTAAATTTAAACTTAATTTGTTCTAAACCAAGCTCCTGATCTCCTTAAGACCCATTCCTCTCATGGTCTTCCTCGTATCAAGATATGGCAACTCCCTATGTCTGGGTGGTCAAGCCAAAATGCTTGGAATCATCCTCAGTACCTCTCTCTCTCATGCCCCATCCCAAGTCATAAGTGAATCCTACCAATCCAACTTTCAAAATATATCTAAAACCTGAGTTATGAAGTGATCCAAGTCACCATTATCTTTGCTCAGTTGCTATAGCTCCCTTACTGGTCTCCCTAGTCTGTCCTTGTCCCCCTTCAGTCTCTTCTTATCAAGGCAGTCATTGTAATCCTTTAAAAAGTTTGTCACATCATTTACTGTGCTGCTCAGCACTCTCCAGTGGTTCCCCATCTCGCTCTGTGAAAGCCAGGGCTATCTTCAATTGCTTTTTCTTTTTTCTACGGGATGTTCATTTTCCTAGTTCCCATTGAGAGGTTTATATACACTGGTCCCTGCGTTAATTAGAATCCTCTAACCAACTCATTTATCAATTAATTGTGTAATATTTTTCTTTCACACTGTTACACAGAACAGATATTATTTAAACTTTAATGTGCTTCTCTGCCGCTGAACTGTACTAATTGAGAGTAAAGGAGTGTATCTTATATTTTGTTTTATCCCTCACCACTTGTTCCATAGTATAAGATCCAGAAATGTTTTTTTCACATTATTGGTTATATTAACTTTATGAAATAAGAGGTGCTAAGCCACAGAATTTTGTATATATGTATTACTGGCAGAAGTGTTAATTTTGGTGGTCTGGGAGCCCTAGACCTTGTTAACCTATGAAGGAGAAACAGCTTGATGTGCATATTATTAACAATGGCAACAAAGCTGACCTCAAGGAACCAAGTGTTAAATCCGTCTCTTCTGTCAATATTGATGTCAGAGCCCGTGAAAATATGTCTGATTTGTAGCCATCTAAATTACATATCTCCTTGAGATTAGATGGATACTCTCCTCAGAATTAGACTAGTAGCCCTTAGAGAGTTTACTTTTGGCTCTTAACCTTTTTGTGTCATAGATTGCTGAAGGTTTTGATGGAAACAGTGACCCTTTTCCTCCCCACATGTCTGTACACATAGTCACTTGATATTTCTATAATTCTGGAGCTCAAGTTTTCAAAAGCCCATCTGTGGATTTTCTAGGGCTCCATAGACCCTAGGTTAAGGATCACAGAGCTCATGGTCCACAATTGCATTTTTTTAACACTTACTACTCTAAAGGGTTGCATGGTATTTGAGTAAAGCACATGTTATATTTGTGCCTCATTTTCATCATTTGCAAAGAGAGGAAAAGCTCCTAGTGACAGTTTAGCACACAGAGGGTGGGCTCAGTCCTTTGGGCACTAAGCAAATTGAAAGTTAATTTCATTGAAAGTCCATAACTGTGTGAAGTTTTCCATAGTAGTAACTTACCTTACTAAATAACCATAGTATATTGAACCCATTGCACCTAGATGCAATGGAATAGCACCAAAGGAAGAATTAGCTTATCTTAGTAAATGCTCCATTTGAAAGTAAATACCTCTAGTTTTCGGAGCCAGCCAGTTCTGGCTCTACTTTTCTTAATCTGTAAAACAGCTCTTAGCATCAATCTCTCTTTTCTCCATGATTAATTAAGCAATCATCTCTTTAAAGATTTATTTCTTTTTTTGTAAAAACTGATGGCATGTTTTTAATGAAATTGTAAAATCTGATCAATGTCCTCCAATCTCACAAAAAAAGAATACAGCATTGTGTGCAGAGCAATGATTTTTTGAATCAATCTATGTTTTATTTTTTATAACCATTTCTCCCCAACAGCAAAAGATAAAAAGTAAAATAAATAAAAAAGGTTTTAAGGCAATAAAAAGCAACGGCATTTTAAAAACAGTTCCTCTAGATGACCTGGCATTCTAGGAGGCTCATTGATGGTGACATGGCCCCAGGCAGGGCTACCAGATGAGCTTCATAGTTGTCTTTCTAAAGGGTGGCTTCTCATTTCATAGCTTTGCCAAAAGCCGGTAAGATGTGACATCTCATCACACGAAGCACATACCCAGGCTGGTATCAAAATGATTAGACTATCGTGTTGCCTGTGTCACTTGTGAAGGCAAACTCATTATATTTTAGTCACCTCAGCTCCTTCATCCTACTCTTCCCCTTCCTCCTCATTGTTATCCCTAACTACCATTCGCTGAGCATCTAATAGGAGACAGGCACTATGCTATTTTTCCACATCTTTATATTATTAATACAACCTTGCAAATCATTATTATGAATCTAATGTTATATTTGAGGCAACTGAGGATAAAACAAGTTAAATAATTTTTCCCTGGTCTTTAGTAAATGATGGCAAGTAGGCTGCAGAAAGTTAAAAGAAAGTACACTAAGGCAATCATAAATCAGAGGAGGAAGGTGGGAGGAAGACTAGGAGAGCATTTAAAAGTGTTCTATGAAATTGGGACAAATACCATGTCATTGCAAGTATCTCTTACAAGTAGAAAGGAAAATAGATATGTGTACTGACTGTGCTTGAAAATAGAACTGTTAGGGCAGAATCTAGTGCTACCTGAGGAAACTACAGCTAGCAGTTTCTCCTCTTTTTCACCTTAAGCGCATAAGGTCTGAAGTCCTTACCTCTCCCCATGAACTCCTCCTCCCACTTATTTAGAGAAAGAGTGAACTCTGCACAGGCAGAGGATGAAGCAGGGCAGCTGGTGGAAGGATGGAGTCAGCCACTCCACCACTGCCTAGAGTAATTCTGCTCTTGTCCCATCTCCCATTACTCACTCCACAAAGTTGCCTTTCAAGTAGCCAAACCCGCGTCCTTGACCATCTTCTTCTGCTGTTCTTTGGGCCTGCCCCTGCAGAAGGGGTCATCCTGCCCTTCATCATGTTGACTCCTGTCCTTGAGAAAACTTCTGATCATTGAATTGGATTCATTTCATCTCAGTGATGTTTTAGCGATCTGTAGGTTAGCTACCTGAACACGCTCCCAGGGATCACCTTTAAATCTGTTTGTGCTTTCAGGTAGTCACAACTACACGCATTTATCTCACAATTGTAATTGTATGTGTAGCTGTCCTTGTTCTAGTCTCTAGAGACACAGTTGTGAATGAAATGGGCGTTGCTCCTTCACATATGAAACACACACACACACAATGGGAAAAGGGAAACCAATGCTTATTTTATGTAGGTCATGTGCATCCTTGCTATGTATATGGAAGGAAATAAAGTCACATCATAAAGACATTGTCTCCTTAAGTCATTAAATTTATCACTTCAATTAAAAATTGTAGCTTTCTATACTACAGCAACAGGAAGTATGAAGTGGTTGTGATGGTTCTCTCTTCAAATAATCCTTCTTGGGATGAAGTATATAAAACCTACCTGCCCAGCGGAGACAATGATATCCCGTCTCTCTTCCCTGCGTTGCTTGGATGAAACCCACTCTTGAGTCTCTAGGACTCAGGGGAGTTCAATGGGCTAATAGGCAATCCCAGCTGAACCTTGGCAGACCTTCCCACCAGACCTCAGGGGTTACTGGATTTGTAATGCAACCCCAAAGGCATTAATGAATCAGCTGCAGTGGAAGTGCTTGCCTGTGGCATCTTGCCAAGACCCTATTAGAAGTCTCTCAGAAGAGCCTGACAACAGATATTATAAAGGCTGCAAAAGGACGATTATACTCTGTCATTTGAAGAGTCTACACATGGACTACACATTTAGTTTTCTTTATTATAAATGAAAATGAAAATGCCTGTAAGTATAAGCTGTCTAGCCAGTACCATCTACTGTATATTGGCTGCAAATACAGTGAAGATGCTTTTAATCATCTCAACTCTTTCATGGGATGTTGGTAAACTTAAATGATGGAAAGCTTATAATTATGGTACAATTTTGGTAACCTAACCATATCAGTTTCTGGTGTAATACATTTTTTTTTTAAGTATGACTAGCCACTGAGAAAGACAAATCTCTGGGGCTGGCACTTGCTTTTAGAATCATACATATTCCATCCGGGTAAAGCAGCCTGAATATGAGGATTTAACACACTGATAGAGTGCTGCTTAAAAAAAATAAGAAAAAAAGAAAATTGTCCCTATGAAGATTGATGGAGAGTTTCAACATGTGCATAAGAGGGGACAAAATCATGGAAAAGGACGAGAAATTATGCTGGAGTGCTGCTCAAATTAACAGAAAAGCTTTGGGAAAAGCAGTCCTTTCAATCCTCAACCCTTCTTTGTATTAGAATATAATTATAAGTGGACAGATTTTTTAAAATTTAGAAATTGCATAAATAGCACTTTTTCTTATTGTTTAACAAAGTATATAAAGAAAATAAGGCCCTCTCTGAGACATAACACCTGCTACAAAGATGTTACAAAGTGAAACAGATAGCTCTGGCTGGCATAGCTCAGTGGATTGAGTGTGGGCTGTGAACTGAAGGGTCACAGGTTCGATTCCCAGCCAGGTCACATGCTTGGGTTGCAGGCCAGGTCCCCAGTGGGGGCCACGTGAGAGGCAACTACACATTGATGTTTCTCTCTCTCTCTCTCTTTCTTCCTCTGTTCGCCTCCCTAAAAATAAATAAATAAAATCTTAAAAAAAAGAAACATAATTTTTTGAGGGGTTGGGGGAAGTTCAAAGTATAGTTTATCTTACTTATATTGTCAGGCTGGTTAGGAACAAAATAATTCCTGCTCCCTGTGGTCAACTTCAGATTAGTTTCAGCAAGTTACAAAGGAAGGGGTAAAGGAAAGTTATTCAATATACTAAGTAGGGGGAAAGATACTTGAATCGAGTAGAAGAAACATATTGAAAAAATTTAAAGAGGAGAATTTGACACATTTGAAAGTAACTCATAGTAAAGTGACAAATATTAAAATTATATGACAAAACTACTGTTCAATCCTTTACTCTAAATATTTATTGAAAAAGCAAGCTTTGTCTGTCATCCCAGAATATTAATTATTCTTTTGAAATCTCTTTTTACATTTCCAACAATCTTTGTTGTATAACCTTCATGAAAATGTTTTATTATCTTCCATTCTCTTTTCCCATACCATCTGACTACTACTGGTGACTACTTCACATTCTCTGGACACCCCACTCACCAACCATCTTTATTCTTCCTCATTTGCCACCTACCTAGGTGATTTCAGGGTCTAGGCCCATGGCTCCTGCTATTGACTTTTCATTTTTCTTTCTCCAGTATCTCTTTTTAATGGACTTTATTTTAGAGAGTTTTAGGTTTTCAGCAAAACTGAAAGGAAGTTACAGAGATTACCTGTCTATCATATCCCCCACATGCACGGCCTCCCCCATTGTCAACATCCCCCACCAGAGTGGTGCATCTGTTACACTTGATGAACCTACAGTGACTCACCATTATCACTGAAAGTCCATAGTTTGCATATAGATTCACTCTTGGTGTTTTATTCCAGTATCCTTTAATCTTCTCTGATCTGAAACTTCTATCCCCATGGCCACAAATGGACCTTGTTACCACCCAGTTCTATTCCTGAGGATAGAGCTTTAACTCCAATATCTTATTCTGATCACAATTCCTATTTTGTCTTTATCTCTCACAACTGCTACATAATTTTTTCAACCTCACAGAAATTTCCCAGCCTTGGAGTTCTCCATTTTCTTTCTATTGCTTTTCAATGTACCCTGGAAACCATTTTGATCATTTATTTTTTTTTAGTTTTATTTATTTAATAATTACTTTATTGTTGTTCAATTACAGTTATCTGCATCCCCTCCCCTCCCCTCCCCCCACCCCTTCCAACACCACCTCCCTCCCCCACCTCCCTCCTCCCCCTTGGCTCTGTCCATGTGTCCTCCATAGTGGTTCCTGAAAACCCTTCTCCCCATTGTCCCCTCCCCACTCCCCCCTGGC
>PVJI01012542.1:0-51238 GCA_004026765.1 Micronycteris hirsuta | reverse complement strand
CTCTTGGTTTTGTCCATGTGTCCTTTATAGCAGTTCCTGAATACGCTTGTCCCCATTATCCCCTTCCCCCTCCCCTCTGGTTACTGCCAGAATGTTCTAAATTTCAATGTCTCTGGTTATAATTTGTTTCTCTGGTTGTATTTTGCTTGCTTACCTCACAAGCGTCTTGGCTGTGGCTGATCTGAGTTCCCCGGTAGCTAATCTGGCCTTGGTGCCTTCTCTCATGAGTCCTTATATAAAACCCCTTAACATTTCATATAGTAAAGGCTGAGTGATGATGTACTCCTTGAGCTTGACCTTATCTGAGAAGCACTTTATCTGCCCTTCCATTCTAAATGACAGTTTTGCTGGATAGATTATTCTTGGTTGTAGGTCCTTGCTTTTCATGATTTGAAATATTTCTCTCAGCTCCTTCTTGCTTGGAAGGTCTCCTTAGAGAAATCCGCTGATAGTCTTATGGGAATTCCTTTGTAGGTAACTGTCTCCTTTTCTCTTGCTGCTTGTAAGAGTCTTTCCTTATTCTTGACCTTGGGTAATGTTATTATGATGTGCCTTGGTGTGTTCCTCTTTGGGTCTCGCTTCTTTGGGGTTCTCTGAGCTTCTTGGATTTCCAGGAAGCCTATTTCCTTTGCCAGATTTGGGAAGTTCTCCTTCATTATCTGTTCAAAAATACGTTCAATTTCTTGGTGTTCTTCTTGTCCTTCTGGCAGGGCTATGATCCGGATGTTGGGTTGTTTACAAATGTCTCTGAGGTTCCTGAGTCCCTCCTCATTTTTTTGAATTCTTGTTTCTTCCTTCTGGTCCCCCCCATTGGTTTGAGTCCCAGCTTCCTTTTTTTCCCTATTGGTTCCCTGTAAATCTCCTCCGTTATCTTTATTGTTTTGTTCATGTGATCAACTATTTCTTCCAGTTTTGTGAGCATCCTGATTACCAGTGTTTTAAACTGGGCATCTGTTAATTTGGCTATCTCTTCATCCGTTAGTTGTAATTTGGTCTGATCTTTCGTTCTGGCCATTTTCATTCTTTTTTATCTCGGCGCCCCTGTCGGAGTCTTAGGTGTTTGTTGGGGCCTGGCAACCTGGGTCGCTTTTTTGTGACGTTTCCTCTGGGGGCGGGGCCTGGGAGGGAGCAATGGTGTCTGCCATTCACCGCCACTCCCTATCACCCTCTGCTCCCCAGTTCCCCACTGCCTTTTCCTCCAGTCTCGGCCCTGCTGGTTCCCACTGGCCTCTCCAGTTACGCCGCCGGCCTGCGAGGTTCACCCGTTGCTTGGGGTAGTGTTTTGTTTAGGCGCTCCCGGGGTGAGTTCCTCCGGGAAAACTGCCTCTCACTCCTCTCCTCTGCTCGGTTCTGCCCCGCTTACCAGCCTGGATGTACGTCCTCCCCAACTTTCTGGGTGTCAGACTTCCCTTCAGTTCGATTCTGTCCGTTCTGGTTGTTTATTTTTCGCTATTGAGTTCGTTGTTTAAACTCTCTGGTTGTGAGTGGTGGTGCAGTGCGTCCACCTACGCCGCCATCTTGGTGGAAGTCCTCGTTGTTCTGATTAGTTGTTTTTTGCTTCCTTATGTTCCAAATCATTGATTTCTTTTTTAAAATATATTTTATTGATTATGCTATTACAGTTGTCCCATTCTCCCCCTTTATTCCCCTCCACCCTGCACCCCCTCCCACATTCCCCCCCTTTAGTTCTTGTCCATAGGTCATATACATAAGTTCTTTGGCTTCTGCATTTCCTATACTATTCTTAACCTCCCCCTGTCTGTTTTCTACCTACCATTTATGCTACTTATCCTCAATACCTTTTCCCCCCTCTCTCCCCCTCCCACTCCCCTGTTGATAACCCTCCATGTTGTATATAAATCCCTTTAACATTTCATATAATAAAGGCTGGGTGATGATGAACTCCTTGAACTTGACCTTATCTGAGAAGTACTTTGTCTGCCCTTTCATTCTAAACGAAAGTTTTGCTGGATAGAGTAATCTTGGATGTAGGTCCTTGCCTTTCATGACTTGGTGTACTTCTTTCCAGCCCCTTCTTGCCTGAAAGCTCTCTTTTCTTTTTTTTTTAAAGATTTTATTTATTTATTTTTAGAGAGAGGGGGAGGGAGGGAGACAGAGAGGGAGAGAAACAGCAATGTATGGTTGCCTCTCACATGGCCCTCACAGGGGACCTGGCCTGCAACCCAGGCATGTGCCCTGACTGGGAATCGAACCAGGACCCTTTGGTTCCCAGCCCGCACTCAATCCACTGAGTTACACCAGCCAGGGCTGAAAGCTCTCTTTTGAGAAATCAGCTGACAGTCTTATGGGAACTGCTTTGTAGGTGATTGTCTTCTTTTCTCTTGCTGCTTCTAAGATTCTCTCCTTATTTTTAATCTTGGGCAATGTAATTATGATGTGTCTTGGTGTGTTCCTCTTTGGGTCCAATTTCTTTGGGACTCTCTGAGCTTCCTGGACTTCCTGGAAGTCTCTTTCCTTTGCCAGACTGGGGAAGTTCTCCTTCATTATTTGTTCAAATAAGTTTTCAATTTGTTGCTCTTCCTCTTTTCCTTCTGGTACCCCTATAATTCAGATGTTGGAACATTTAAAGATGTCCTGGAGGTTCCTAAACCTCTCCTCATTTTTTTTGAATTCTTGTTTCTTCATTCTTTTCTGGTTGAATGTTTTTTTTCTTCTTTCTGGTCCACAACATTGATTTGAGTCCCAGTTTCTTTTCCATCACTATTGGTTCCCTGTACATTTCCCCTTATTTCACTTAGTATGACCTTCATTTTTTCATCTAATTTGTGACCAAATTCAACCAATTCTGTAAGCATCCTGATTACCAGTATTTTGAACTGTGCATCTGGTAAGTTGGCTATCTCTTCATGGCTTTGTTGTATTTTTTCTGGAGTTTTGATCTGTTCTTTCATTTGGGCAATTTTTTTTTTCTTGGTGCACCTGTTACATTAAGGGGCAGAGCCTTAGGTGTTCACCAGGGTGGGGTAACCCATGTCACTGCATGGTGATGCTGTCTGTGGGGAAGGGGTCTGAGAGGGAACAATGGCACCTGCTCCACCCTCTGCCAGCTTTCAGTCACTTCCCCCCACTACCCACAAGCAAATTGGGCCCTTCTTTGCTGATTCCCAGGTGGGTGGGCTTGTGTACATTCTAGGACCCTGTGAGTCTTTCCAATGAAGTCCCCTGTGAGGCTGGGAGTTCCTCCTGCTGCCTCCTCAACTCCCACAGGTGTTTTCAGTTGGTGGTTTGAGGCTTTATTTCCCTGAGATGGAGCCCTGGGCTGAGTAGTCTGTTTCGCTCCCCAGTTTTTTCTTCCAGTTTATCTGTACATGAATGTGGGACCACCCAGTCCTCCAGCCCAGGCCCCACTGGGTCTGGGTTCGCCAGCCATGGGTCTCTTGGGCAGCTGCAGTGTTGCCTGCCCACTCCACAAACCACCGCCACAACATGAGCCCTCTCTGCTGGCTCTGCCCTGCCTACCGGTCTGGATGAATGTGTCTTCTTTAACTCCTTGGTTGTTGAACTTCCATACAGTTCAATTTTCTGTCAGTTCTGGTTGTTTTTTTGTTTTTAAATTGTTGTTGTCCCTCTTTTGGTTGTGTGAGGAGGCATAGTGTGTTCACCTACGCCTCCATCTTGTCCGGAAGTCCCTGATTTGATTCTTGGCTTCATCCACTCTACTCTTGTTTCCCCTAAAATTGTTTTTCCCTTTAAAAATTTTTTATTTATTTACTTTTAGAGAGAGGGGAAGGGAAGGAGAATAAGAGGGAAGAAACACTGGACCTGGCCCACAACCCAGGCATGTGTCCTGACTGGGAATTGAATTGGCAACCTTTCAGTTCACAGGCCTGCACTCAGTCCTTTGAGGCGCACCAGCCAGGGCTGTCTGCCCAACTTTTTTTTGTTTTTTTTAAAGATTTTATTTATTTATTTTCAGAGAGAGGAGAAAGGAGGGGAGAAAGAGCAATGTATGGTTGCCTCTCACATGGCCCTCAGTGGGGACCTGGCCCGCAACCCAGGCATGTGCCCCGACTGGGAATCGAACCGGGACCCTCTGATTCCCAGCCCACGCTCAATCCACTGAGCTACACCAGCCGGGCTGTCTGCCCAACTTTTGCATCAGAAAACTATATGGGTTACATAGGAAGGATAAAGAAAATAAGATACCTGGCTATCATGCATATGTAATAATACAAGATAATCTTCCTTTTTTCCAATAGCAAAGAAACATTGACTTTTTGTTTAGTCAGTATTTTCCTGAATATTAACTAATCCAGACAATTATATTAATATTCAGAATACATGAATGAACATATATCATGCATCATATGAGTTCTGTCCAGAAGGTATCCAGCTATATAATATGAAAAATAGAGACATTTATTGAAGAAGATACAAGATACAAGAAACACTGTACGTAGGAAAATGATGCATCAGTCCTTTCAAAATAGGCACCCTGGGACCTCACACAGTTCTCCCAATCACCATCAACTGCCCCATCATATTTTCCTGTATCTCACTGACGATCTGAAATCTCTTTCTTTTCAAATGTGATTTTAGTTTTGGGAAAAGCCAGAAGTTGCAGGGTGCCAAATCTGGGCTGTAGGCGGGCTGAGTCACCTGGGTGACCTGATGTTTTGCCAAAAACTCTACATGAGACATGATACATGAAAAGGTGTGTTGTCACGATGAAGCTGTCAGTAACCAGTTGCCCATAGTTGTAGCCTTTTGAATCATCCAAATAGTTTCCGCTGAAGAATGTTCAAGCTTACTGCAAAATTTGATGCAGATTCATTGCTCATTTTGAATTCGATGGCCACACAGTACACATGCTCACTCAATGGCCTTTACCACCCCCACAGACTAGTGCAATGAAGTCGTCATTGTTCACATTCACATTCCAATCCACTCTTCTTGGCTGACAGGTTACGTCAATATCGTGCAAACTGTTTTCATTATATTAACAATAGCTGGACTTTTTCTGCCTTGTACATTGCTGATGGTACAGTTTCTATTCTGTAGTTATGTGCATGTTACCATGTAGTTACTAAAATGAAATTAAATAACCCTTACTTTCAGGAAGCTCTCAACCCAGAAGATAGGCAGTAATAATGTTAAACAAGAATTGCTCACAATAGGAATTGAGAAAATAAAGAGTTTCAAGGGCTTGGCTATTCAGAAAAACTGACATGGATGTGGAAGACCAGGGAGGATCTGACAAGGAACAACACATTGGCTTCAAACAGCATGGCAGCCTGGAAGTCTTTGTTGAGACACATACTGAGGCAAGTCTGGTTTCAATGGGGAAAGTGCTATGTGAATAACTAGTTATGCCTTCTGTGGACAGGATAAAGGAGAGGAACAGGGAAAGAGGAAGGAATGATATCTGTTCTTGAGAAAGGCAGAGAGGTGAGGGGCAGATATTCCACACAGTTGGTATTGAAATAGCAAAAGTGCTCGGATCAAAATATATACGGTGTATCCTGGATCCCACAGAGGAATTCACTGGGAGGAGTAGCTGATGTTAAGCAAGCAGGGACATGACAGGGCCAGATGGAAGCAGTCTTTGATAGCCAAGTTAGGAAGTTAATCATTATCTGTAAGTGATGCAGAGACACTGAGATGTTTTTGAATAGGAAAATGATGTGGTTAAAATGGGGGCAAGCAGGATAGAGTTTCAATATCTGAAAAGACCTGGAAGTAGTAAAAACACAACTTGGGGACCAAATAACTGATAAATCTGTGTTTGTCTCATTCGTCTTTGTAATCTTTGTCATTGAAGTGTTCAAAGTCTTTTAACACCAAATTGCTAAAAATTCAAGTTATCCCTCTTAAGTATTTGGGAACAAATTTACACCTATAACTAGCTGTGTGACCTAAAGAAAATTGCTTAATATCTCTGAGGGTTAGGTTTCTCATCTATAAAATAAGCTAGCAAAATACATTGTTTTTAAAGCCTCTCTTGGTGTTAATATCTTATTCAGTAACATTGATGAATAGTGGCTTGGTTTTCTTTCTCATACCTTCTTCAGAAATAAATCTACTCATTCTAACTCCAAGGAGGTAGGTTTATTTGCTTGGATGTGCTTCTCTCAGTTAGCACTTGTGATATTTATGAACTAAATCCTTAGTAGAAATCCAAATCTAAAATGGTAGTAAGTATGTTTGGTAATAATGCATGTATCTATTATTATTAATCTCACCATTTCTAAGCAAATTTGAGGAGCATGATTTATTGGGTCCATGACCCGTGTTCAAACACAGCTGCAGTTTCTGGCACAAGGCATGGAGAACACACTGTTTCCCCTGCCTTAGGTACCCTCTTTTCATATCTGTTTTACTACCAAAATGAAGCCATTTATTTTGCAAAAGGTTTATCAGGGAACTAATTATAACATCAAGTGGGGTGGTGTTCAGAACAGTCTGAATGATAAATTATGAGAAAGAAATAATCCAATAATTATTTAAAGTAGTGGGTGTTAGCTTCCACTCTGATCTGATGATGGTGGTAGCTGGGAAAAGCTTCAAAGTAACAATACACATCCAGCCATTGATGATATTTTATTCCTCTTTTCATAGTTTATTTCATTACAAAAGTACAGCAGATTTAGTCTGTTTTTCAATTACCACGGCCACTTGCGGGTATTGTGCACGGTGGGTTCACGTGTGCTGCCAGCCTGCGTCCTATTCTCCTGGTCGACAAAAGGCAATTACTGAATTCTAAAAAGCTTTAGATGAAACTGCCATGACAATAGGCATAGGTAATCAAAGGTATAATCACGTCCTGCTGGAGATCTGTGCCCGTAGAATGGACAGGAACACACAGTGCAGTCTTTGAAGTCCATTTTCATGGACACATCAAAATGTGCTGTCAGGTTTCTCGCCACAGGTTTGAAGTGTAAATGTGCATTATCGGCTCAGGGTCAAGAAATGATTTGCGGTCCTTAGTTTTAGGGAGAGTATATTTGTAAAATATGCCATTTTCCAGTTTTAGGGCCAGATCTATTAAGGGCATGGGAATATGATACCTTTTCTGTTTGTTGAATGGAACTGCATCATAATATCCCTTGCGACACAGATGGGTTTAATGTGAATTGAATCACATGCTCAGAAACATAGCAACTCAGAAAAATAGCCTGATAATAGGCTGGAGCAAGAGGCCAGCGTTGGTCCTGTGTTTGAACCTCAGGTGCTACAAAAGGGTTTGAGTCACTGTGTTTCTGAAGAAAACATTTTGAGAAGCAGCCGTGCTGTGGTATTGTTAAGGTCTAGGCTGACTCCTTCATTCAGGGAGAGGGTGGGACCTGGGCTTTGCTCTGGCAATTCAAAGGCTATGTTTTTCGTACGAAAAAGCAACAATGGCGAATTCAAGGCTGTGCCATTATTGTCAGGAGTCACAATGAGCCTATGTTAGTGTGAAATAAAGAATGCCACAAACCTCAACTGTCTCAAAATATTTCCTTTTGCCTGCCAGATGCAGGGTCTTATATCTCCACTGTTTGAGTCATTTCTCCAAGGTGGGTGTCTTTAGTCTCAGCACTATGGATGATCTGGGCTGGATAATTCTTTGTCATGGGAACTGTGCTGTGCATTGTAGGGTGTGTAGCAACATCCTTGGCCTCTACCTGCTAGATCTCCCCATCCTCCAGTGTGAGCAACCACGTCTCAGACGTTGCTAAATGTCCCTGGCAGCAGGGTCACCCTGGTTGAGAACCACAACTTGAAGAGAATCTCGGGTAGTCAAAAACAGTTCTTGTTAAAATGCAAACATGTTACTTGGTCGGAAAATACCCTTCTCCAAAATGAAGAACATCTTTGCACCCATTAGCAGCCTGATTTTCTAGCACAAGTGTGGGGCCAGGAATGGGATATTAGCCAAGCCGATGAGTGGAGTCAGTAAAGTTTAGGACATGGAGAAATGTCCAGGGTGAGGAAAGTGGTGGAATACAGTGTCAGGGATCCTGTGCAGCTTAGACCTTTCCTGCGGTGCCAAAGTGATAGGAGTGAGATGACAAAGGTGCAGTGAGTGCATGAACAGAAGTGAGGAGACGTTCAGCATGCCAAGGGAAGAGAACACGCGGTGGTCAGCTGTAAAATTAATTTTGCTGTAATCAGGCAGACGTGTTTGTGATGATGTCTGTCAGGTGAAGGCAGAGAGAGCAGCGTAGGTGGAGCAGGCTGCCGTTTGCTCTGAGTAGGAGGCAGAAGGCACAGTTTGAGTCAGACAGGTGCCAAAGAAAGAACGTGTGTGTGTTCAGAAGCACTCCTTTGCCTCTGGAGAATGTCGGAGTTGAGGGTCCAGGTAAGATCAGGCAGCAGACTTTCACACTCCAACAATTCCCTCTGCCTGCTGTGGGTGGACTGAGTCAGCAGTGAACACAGTGGGGCAGATTCATCCTTTTAAGTATGCTGATTAAAACCCCGGTATTTGCGAGTTTGTCAAGGACACCCAGAAACACAACAGAGAATGAGAGTCACTGGGATAAGGGCTCCAAAGGGGCCCCTGGGTTGTGGGTGCTGCTGACTCGGGGTGGGGATAGGGGAGGAGCCTGGGTTTCAGGTGCCTCATCCCTGTAGCAGTTGTACTGACTCTATGGGTGGGGGTGCTGGGGTTGGGGGCAACACCGCAGGGGGTGGGAGGCAGTGTCGGGTGTGCTGGCTTCTATGCTGCTACCGGGTTCATTCAGGGTGTTGGTACCGCTGCGTTGGGGGAGGCTGGAGTCGTGCATGCCTATGCCACAGCTACTGGGTTTATTGGAGCTGTGGGCTCAGCTGCTGGGGGGTGAGTTTCCTCGCTTCTACTCCTCTTTGTGTTCCAATCCGCCCACGTTCAGGTGCTCCGATGTGTAGATCTCTCCAGTGTCCTGGTGTGTTGAGCTACAAATGTCCCACTCGGTGTCGTAGACTGAAGGGAGAGACAAAGGAGGGTCCGATGCTGCCACAATGCCAACATCACTCTCCAGCCTCTTTTTTATTCACTCTTCTCTGCTCCCATCTCCTCTACGCTGTTCCACTTTTCACTCTATTCCGACGCCCCCTTTCTCTCTACATTTCAAAAATTCGAATCACCTGGTCTCCATATGTATGGTAACCTGGTGGCCCAGATTTTGGGGACAGTCTTGAGATCAGATACCATATTATTCCCTGGAGTACATTTGTCCCAGTCAACCAGAAGTCAAATTCTTGTTTGGGACACATTGCCACTGTGTGCATCTGAAATGTGAAACACAGGAGAAGAGGATTGGCTGGAAAGCGTCATAAGGAGACTTCAGAAAAGATGGAAATGTTCCAAAACCTGATTATGGTAGTGGTCATACAGCCACACATCTGTCAAAACTCATCAAATGTACCCTTAAAATTGATGTATTTTATTTTATGTCAACTATACTTCAAAAAAGGGACTAAAAATATAAAGCTGAAAACAGCATGTTCCTGATCATGGCCACCCTCACACTAGCGTCGCCATGTGCAGTGATTATCCGTGGCTCACTCTCATCCTCTCAGGCTTCTCATTGCTCAGAGAGCTGGTGTGGGACCTGTGATGTCCTTGTTTTCCCCCATCATCCCTGAAAGCAGGCTCCAGAGCATCTGTGCATCCTGCTCTCAAAAGAAACAATGTACATGCATCAACGTGGTAAAGGATAAAATATAAATGCAGTGATTTCTGACCAAGACATGATATAAATAATAATACGTCTTTTAATGAAATTTTCAAAGTGATAAAAATGTCCTCAATAATCTTGATCATTTCAATCCATCTTGAGCAGCTGCTGGACTGACAGATGCTGCAATCTGAGGGTGCTAGGGTCCCATCTGGAGCCAACCACAGCTCTGGCAACTCAAGTCTCTTCCCACCCACAGAGAGGAACCTGGAGAAGCATCTCTCATCATGAAGGTCATGTGCACGTACAAACTCACTCGTGCATTCTGAGGGACAAGTGAACCACACTAAAGGAGGAAAGGAGAGATTACTTAGTAGGCTTCCTTTAGTGAACCTCAGGCCACAGCAAAGAATGTCTGTGTCTTTTTTAAAATTTAGGTTTTTTCAGCTTTATTGAGATATAACAGACACATGCCATTGTGTATGTTTAAGGTATGCAACATGATGATTAATATATGTATACATTACTAAATGATTAGCTCAGTAAGTTTAGTTAACACATTCATCACTTATACAGTTACCATCAGTGTGTGTGTGTGTTGAGAAATTTTAAGATTTCTCTCAGCAACTTTCAAGTGTATAATATAGTATTGTTAATCATAATCAACATATGGACATTATATCCCAAGAATTTATTCCTCTTATAAATGGAAGTTTGTACCCTTTAAACACCTCTACCCCTTTTCTCCACTGGCAACCACCAATCCATTCCTTTTTTTCTATGAGTTCAGGTGTTTTTTTTTTAGGTTCCGTATAAAAATGAGATCATATGGGACTTGTCTTTCTCTGACTTATTTCACCTAACATAATGCCCTCATTTTTCCTCTATGTGGTAGAAAATGCCAGGATTTCCCTTTTTTCTTAAGGCTGAATAATATTCCTGTGTGTGGGTGTATCTCACATTTTCTTTATCCATTCATCCACTGACAAATAGATTATTTTCCCTGTCTGTCCCTTTTTAAAAGCTCTTTTCCTTTTCTTTTGGTCTTTATCTCACCCTTTTGAAGTTTGATTTTTTCTAGTTTTAGTGAGGTATTAATGACAGATAAAAATTGTATGTATTTAAAATGTGCCACTGGATGTGTTGATGAACGCATACATTATAAAATAATCACAACCAAACTAATTACCATACACATCATCTCACAGAGTTACCATTTTGTGTGTGTGTTTTGATAATACTTGAGATCTACCTTCTTAGCAAATTTCAAGTATATAATCCAGCATTGTTAACTATAGTCACATTTCTGTGCATTAGATTGCCAAAACTTATTCATCCTGGATAACTGAAATTGAGGTAAAATGGGAAGATGATGAAGGTTGAGGTTTTATAGTGCTGTGAAAAACAGATCCCAAGGCAGGATTTTAAGTAAGAAGGCCATTGCCTATATCATTCATTATTTGATACTTATTTGTTATTAATGAGATGTGACTCTGTAACAAGAGTGTCAATCACATTCTAAAAAATTTTTTTCCTTTCATTATGAAAACAAATCAGTTTCCTGGTAGAAAGTATACATATAAAAAAGGTGGAAAAGGATGATGAAAACCACTGTAATCTCTCCAGTCAGAGACAATGTCAACATGTTGATAACTTTCCAGGTTTTTATTGTGTGTGTGTATAATTTTTATAAATGCTAGATAAAATTAATTTTATATTTTACTTTTTTCTTTGAGCATTTCCCCATATCATGAAAAAGTCTTTAAGTATATAATTTTTAATGACTTCATATTATTCTACTGTATAGATATATTGTAATTTATTTAAATACTTTTCTAGTTTAAGGTACTTAAATTATTTCCTTTAAAGTACATAAATATATAAATGCTTTTTGGTGATTTCTTTTTATTCATGTAGGTGACTGGTATATATTTATTTTTCTAAATACTACATTTTAATGTCTATATGGATAGAATACTTTAATAAATTATTACAAAATGACACCTTTATTTCAATTTCAATTTAACAGTACATGTAGTTTGTTTTTTATAAAATACAAATTAAGATTAGTGCAAGGAACAAAAAGAGGTACTACTATTAAGATTATATGATTTGGTATTAGAGCTCCACCTACTGGTGGATTTTGAAATGGCATGCCACAGACCTCCATTAGTTCCTATTGCTTAAATTCTTTTAGTCACCATCAAGGCAGTTAGTTGACAACAAGATAAATGTTATAGCTTCTTTTTAACTGCAGATATAAATATTTTAGGTATTTAAAGTGGCTAAAAATAGGAAACCTCATTTACATATAAAATAAATAGACTAACAGGGAATACATTGAAAATAAATGAAAACGTTAGTAAAATGTATATAGTAAATGAATCCACAGGATCAGATAATTGTATGGGTAAGTTATAACAAATCTTGAAGAAATAGATAATTCCATCTTATTTAAAATATTTTATAGCACAGAAGTTGGATAATACCTTGTTGGTATTATGAATCTAATAAACTGTAATATCAAACTAAACAAGGATATACCACAACAAAAAAAACTGAGCCAACATTATTTAGGAATATAGTCCTATTTTAAATAAAATATTAGCATATGAAATGCAGTAGTATTTAAATAATGATAAATAATTATATCAGTTATCTAATATTTCATTACATACCACCCCAAATTTTATTTTATATTTTTCTTTTTTAAAAATTATATCTTATTGATTATGCTATTACAGCTGTCCTGATTTTTCTCCCTTTGCCCCCCTCTACCCAGCACCCCCCACTCCCTCAAGCAATCCTCCCACCATTGTTCATGTCTGTTGGTCATGTGTATAAGTTCTTTGGCTGCTCCATTTCCTATATTGTACTTTACATCCCCATGGCTATTCTCTAATTATTAGTACTTCTTAATCCCCTCACCTCTTCACCCATTCTCCCCCATTCCCTCCCCCTCCCATCTAGCAACCTTCCAGTAACTAACTTCTCTCTTGCTTTTAAGAGTCTATCTTTAACTTTTGGCCTTTTAATAATGATGTATCTTGGAGTGGGCCTCTTTGATTCCATCATAATTGGGATTCTCTGCACTTCCTGGACTTGCATGTCTATTTCATTTACCAAATTAGGGAAGTTTTCTTTCACTATTTTTTTCAGATAGAGTTCCAGTTTCTTGCTCTTTCTCTTCTCCTTCTAGCACCCCTATGAGGCAAATGTTGGACCTCTTAAAGTTGTCCCAGAGATGTTTATACTATTTTCATTTTTTTTTTAATTCTTTTTTCTCCTTCTGCATGGCTGTTTTTTGCTTCCTTATGTTCCAAATCATTGATTTGATTCTTGGCTTCATCCACTCTACTGTTGTTTCCCTGTAAATTGTTCTTTATTTCAATTAGTGTCTCCTTTGTTTCTGACTGGGTCTTTTTTATGCTGCTGGGGTCCTCACTAAGTTCCTTGAGTATGCTTATGAACAGTGTTTTGAACTCTGCATTTAATAGATTACTTATCTCCATTTCATTTAGCTCTTTTTCTGGAGTTTTGTTCTGTTCTTTCATTTGGGCCATGTTTCTTTGTCTCCTCATTTTGGCAGCCTTCCTGTGTTTGTTTCTATGCATTAAGTAGAGCTGGCTTGATTCTGTATCTTAGTTAGTGTGGCCTAATGTAGTAGGTATCATGTAGGTTCCAGTGGCACAGCCTCCCCTATCACCCAAGCTGCATGCTCGAGGTGTGCCCTTTATGTGTGCTGAGTACAACCTCCTCTTGTAGTTGAGTTTTACTAGCTGTTGGCAGGTCAATGGGAGGGATTTACCCAGGTCAGTCAGCTTCAAGGACTGGCTGTGCCCACTGATCACCAACCTCCATCCTCTGTGGAGAGTCAGCTGTGACCACCCCAAATTTTGGAGTTTTAAATCAACAATCACTAATAGAGCTGAAAATTTTGTGGGTTGGCCATTTGTGTTGGGCTCAGTCAGGCAGTTTTCTTGCTAATTGAGTTGTGGTCATTGGTGTGGCTGCAGGCTACAGATGGCTCACCTGAGTGGATTGCCCCAAAATTTCTTCTTTACATGTCTTCATTGGTGCTGGCTGTTTGCTTGATCTCTCAATTCATGTGGTTACTAATTCTGAAGAGGTCAGCAAAAGGGTGAGATCAGAAACTTCAAGATATTTGGAGGCCTGGGTTTGGAAGTCATAACAATGTTTGGCTGCATTTTGTTGGTCAAAGCAAGTCATAAAGGTAGCTCAGTTTCAAGGGATGGAGGAAGAAACTACCTCTTAAGAGGAAGGATGACAATATCACATTGTAAAGTATGTAACATACAGGGACGGGAAGAATTGCTGCAGCCGTCTTTGAAAACAATCTACCAGAATCATTATATGAGTTCATTGTTGTAAAATGCTGGCATATAGTGTTATATATGCATTTGTCACATAAATAAGTAATCAGTACAGTTGATTCCAGGAAGGCAAAGAGAGTTCACTATGACAATAATCCACTGATTATAATTTTCTGAAAAAAAATCTACTTCTCAGCAAGGAGGCTAATATAGGCTAATATTGATAGGTATTTTTTACTATGGAATTTCAAAGAGAAAAAAAGATTCACACTTCCAGTCAAGATGGTGTATTGTACAATCTTCGCCATTTTATTCCAGAGACATAGGAATAATTCAAGTACGTATTTTTAAAAATTATAAAGTACAAACACAAACTTAAGAACAAGAGGTCAAGAGAAGAACACAATCTAAGTACTCTCAGGCTATTAGAGCAGCGAATTGGACCTCATCCCAGCTGGAAACCCGGAACTGAAATAATTATGCCACATCACCTGGTTGCAGCTAGAAATGGACCCTAACTTGCAGCTCCAGCAGGAAAGAGAGGCATCTGAGTCAAAGTGGGGAAGATGCCTATGCTGCTTGTGGGCAGAGCCTTTAACATTGCTTTGTTCAGAACAGGAAACTGTCTCAACGCTCTAACTCACTCTGTGCCTGGGCAGCCCCGTGGGCCAAGCTGAGGCAGCCTCAGGTCCATGAAAAAGACCTGAATGGGGTAAAAACTCTTCTACAAGACAAAAGTACAAAGCACACACAGATATCCATGATTATGAGACATTATCATGGCAGTAATTTTGGAGGGGATAAAGATCCCTCAGATAACATCCTAAAATCATTCATTTACTTATTCAAGGTATATTATTGAGCATTTGCTATGTGCCCAGTACTCTTTCAGTAGCTGGGAATACTACGAGAGCACACACAAATCTCTTTTCATAGAGTTTATATTCTAGTGGGAGTGCTATGAGGAAAGAATTATTTCAAGAGTAATCTGCATAGGACGGTAGGTACTTACAGAGAGATGAACTGATGGCTGAGATTCATGAACTCTTGCAACCCTAAATCCTGTCCTGCTCCAGCTGCTCCTCCACCTGAAATCCTCAGCACCAATCATTTTTTCTCTCTTATCAAACTCTCTTACACAAATAAAATAAAGATGAAATGAAATGGAAGGAGAAAATGTGCTTTGTCTCTTGATCTCCGTTATAGAGAACGAGCTGGCAGGACTGAAAGCCAGGAGGTGAAATTACTTGTGCTATATAAGGGACCTCCAGGTGGGCCTGAATTAACTATTCAGGAAGTTTAGGGATTGAATGGAATTGGGGGTTTGGCAAGTGCAATCTCAGTTTTGTAGCGGCTGCAAATTTTTCTAGTTAGAAAAAATATGCTGTCATGCTTTTCATTTTTAAAGGCAATGCAACCTGCATTCATGAGTTTTCCATTTTGTTAAGACCCAGTCTATACTAAAGACTTGATCGGAGACTTTAAGGCACTGACAGTCTTACATGAAATTATGCAAATTTGATAACAAATTCCTTCATTTAAGTTGGCTTTTGAGATTGAGGGGAACTTTATAAAGCATACAGGCATTTTTTTAATTTAAAAGAAGGAAAAACCTAAACCACTTAAAGAGTCTAACAATACAAATACACTGTCTATCTTAGATAGATATAAACATTTTTTAAATTGTTAAATATTGTGCTATTGATGGTGGTGGGGCTTTCTCACTAATACACAAGTAAATTTAATCAATTCAAAGGCAAAAAAAAAAAAAACAACCCTCAGTTTAAGTGTATACTGGGCAATCACATTTCCCATTTCTTTTTTAATATTACTTTACATTTCCCATTTCTAATTGTAGCTGAACTTGAAGTAGGGCAGACAGAAAGTGGCTGCAATGGTAGGAAGCTTCTGTGTCCCTCTCCTCTTATTTTGTTATCATCTTGCTATAAAGTTTTTCCATTGGATGAATCATAGTTTAATTATGTCCAGAAAATTATTTTTTGAGGGGAAAAAAGGTTAATTTCATTGACTACCATGGCACTTTCTGCTCTGTCCTGATGCTTCTCTTATGACTTAATCTTCTTAGATGGGCAACATTTAATTTTTGGAGAGGAGTCAGATACCCTATTTTGAGAATTTGGTTACATGTATGATTTCACAAATATATATACGTACATATAAATCTACATACTTATGCATTAAATTTTATTATATGCTGCCTAATGAAATCCATCCTTAGGAGCTAAGGGTATGAACCTCTGACTTAGCTAATTTGTTTACATCTTCTAACATTGAGATTCTCAGGGAGTTGTCACTGACTGTCTTTTTGTTCATTCTAACCCTCTCCCTACGTGCATTTATCTACTCCCAAAGCTTTTAACTTTCTCTTATGATACAGATTTCCAGATTTACATTTCTAGTCCTTATATCTTCTCTAAGCTTCAGAGTCCTATATCCACCACCAAAAGAACATTCCCCCTTGGCTATCCCAGTGTGCTGCTTAATGCAATATGTCCTGTTTGTTCTCCACTTGTTGGGTGGCACCGCTATCCCACTGTAGCAATCCGAGCTGGAAACCCAGGCATCGGCATTGATTCTCTTCTCTAACCCCCAACGACCAACCAATCACCAAATATTTTTTATTCTAATCCCTGGAGTTCTCTCCATCCGCTCCTTCCCCGTCTCTTCCAGCTGCCATTGCCTTAGATCAGGCCGTCAGCTTCTTTCATGAATTATTGCATTCTGTCCCCAACTGCATCTAGTCTGACCCTGCTTCCAGTTCTCCCTCCACACTGTTGTTGGAATGCTCTGTAAAATGCAAATCCAATCATGTTATTCCCTTGCATAAAATCCTTAGTGGCGTCCCATAACTTTTCTGATGAAGGCAGGTTCTTCATCTGGGTAGGCAAGGCCTTTATGATCAGCTCCTCCAGAGAAGCTCCAGTGTCCTCTCCTCCTCTCCTCACTCCCCCTCTTCTGGGCAGGACTCCCTTTCTTAGTCTCCTCAATGTGTAGTTGTGATCCCTGAACAGGCTAAACTTTTTCACATTTTAGGGGCTTTTACGTATCCAGTTCTCTTCGCCAAGAATTCCAGCCCCCTCCACACTTACTAATTTTGCAACTTCTCTTTTAATTTTCAAAGTTCAACTTAATTTCCTCTGAGATGCTTTCCCTCTCTTAGGTGGAGTCCTATACCTCTCATCTCCGCTGGCTTCAATTTTTTAATTTATAATGTTAAATTATAATTTTATGTGTGTTGCATTATAAATATTTTCTTACTGAGTGTCCACCCTATGAGACTGACAACCTGTTGAGGGCACAAACTGTGTCCACCCTCACTTTCTATTCCCCAGGACCAGGCACAGTGCAGGTGTTCAGTAGATATAAAATTGAGCTGAACTGCCAGCCCTATAAGATAACAGATCCATGGGCTGTACCTTATACAGCGTCGGAGTACTGCTCAGGTCCTCAGTAAACCCCCATAAGAGCAAAGCCAGTTTCTCAGTTGCCCCATCACTGTCGTTATAAGAACAAGGAGCAGAATATTAGACTAATTCATACACTTCGGTCAACCGCTCTGTTGCTGACATGACAACCTGCCCTTTCTTGTTCCATTTTATGGGTGTTGTCATAGCTAAATATTATGGAGATATCACTGCAAATAGCTGGAGAGATAAGGCTTGATAATTTTAGTGAAGGATTTATTACTTGAAATATATAAAACTACTATGAAATGTTAGCAAATAACTAGGCCTCAGGGAGTGATAATTATTCTCATTTTACAATTGCAGATGACGTAAAAAGAACAGAAATTGAAGGTTTAGATGCTAATATAACATACACAGGAAGCAGGGCTAGATAAAGACAGATAATTTTCTGTCCTCAAAAACCATTGGGGGTGATACAATTCTTTGGCCAATGACTTTTGGCATACCTGCTTAACAAAATTCCCCAGCAGAGCACACAGCTGTAGTTTATACATCTTTTAATCTGTCCTCATTATCCCATTTTTGAAGAGGCTTTTATAAAACACTTTGAAACTATTAAATAGTACTGTCTCAATTGAATCTATTTTGTTTCACAACCCAGCTCACTTGTTATGTCTATCTGTACTGAATATTCTGGAAGTTGAGCAGCATCCTTATTAAAAATATTTCACAGATCCAATATCCTTTTGGACTTAATAATGAGTTTTCCTCTCATGTCACACTGGTAGTACATGAAAGCAGAGGTAGGCTGAATGTGAGTGGAAAGTCCTCTTAATCAAAGTCTTACAGAGAGTTTAAGCTATTTCCTTTAGAAGACTTAAAAAAATGAAATGAAAAAGGCAGGGAGGAAAGCTAAGTATTTTATGTTTTTGGCAGTCTGTATCAGAGACACTATGAGTCCTTGATAACTTCTATCAACACATAAAAGTATTCTATTCAAGGAGTCCATTGTTGAATTGTTGCTGTACTGCAAGGGTCCTCTCTTCTGGAGTCTGGAAGTTTCTATACCTGGAAGAGGAAAATTGTCATGAGAATAAAGTATCTGTTATGTCCTGATTGCTCCAGTCCTTTCCTATTAACTCCTCTTTTGAAGGTTCTTCTTGTAAATATGCTGCTGAAAGTCTCTGCCTGGAACAGAAATCCTGAGCTACCTCCCTCTGAGATTTTTCAATAAAACCAAGAAAAATCAGGAGCAGAACCCAAAAACAGAAGCATGTGCTGAGGGGACTCTGAGAACTGTACTTGGAGAGAGAGTGCTTTCAATTTTAACTTCCTGTCCCTTAAATACTTCTCCGTTTCTTTTCCCTCTCTTCCTGTTGATTGTCAGCCAGTTAACTATGGAACTACCATTATCATTTCTTAGTTAAATACCGTCAGGGAGTTTCATGGTTCACCCTGAGAAGGCTCGTCATCTGTCCCTTCTTCTATGGCATAGCTGCATCTTCTCTTACTCCCTTCTCTCTTGTCACATGCTCAAGCCACAGGTCCCAAGAATGAATAGTTTGCTCCTGATGACTTGCCTTTTCCTGCAGTGTCATTTGTGATTTCATATCTTTCTTGGTTAATTTTCTGAGTACTTTCTGGGCAGCTTTTCTGTAGGACCTACATTGCAATTTTATTAGATCTAAGTGGTTTTGTGTACAGGTTGCCAATTTTGATGGCATATCAGCCTTGGTGAATTTTATATTTCTTTGGTGCTAATGTTTTTCTGCATCACTTTAAATATTTTTGGTCTTTGTTCTGAGATTCAATTAAATTACTCAGAAATAGCTGCATCCTTTAGAACATTCAAAGTTTATTAGGCTGGTGTTGAACAGTCTTTAATCAAGTGCAATTTGGCCCCACTATGGAAGTAATAGCTGTTGGTGTACTCCACTCAATAATGTGTGTAGGGAGGTCTTCTCATACTGGCTGGGGGTACATGATGTATTTCAGGCCCCTGTAAGCTCAGGGAATTGCTGTGCCTCCCTCTTTCTAATGGTTGTTTCCTGGCTTCTGGGAGTTTCCTCACACAGTACCCAGCCGTGGACACCAGGAGGCTCTGCAGAGCTCCGGAGCTCTCCCCTCACTGGTACTTTACTCTGTGAATTTGAGCTACCTCAACCTCTCTGAATTCTGAACTCTGTCTCCTCAGCTCAGGGAAACTCTTGGGCTGTCTGGGAGGCCTGCCTTGAGTTGCCATCTGGAAACCCTCCCCAGGCTGTGAGCTGCAGCGATTGTGCAGCTTACTTCCTGTCTCACTTCTTCCTAGGATAGCCGTTCTTGCTGGTTGTTGTCCAATGTATGAAAACCATTGTTTTGTATTACCAACAGATTTCTGAAAGTATCTGTTATATTTCTTCATCTGTTGAAACTTCAGAGTACATAAAGAGCTGTACTGTGTTTCTCCCAGATAATGAAAGTGAACCTTAAAAATTTCCAATTCAGCTTTAGCCTTTTTTCCCCCCTGGTCACAGTAACCGTGTTTTCATAATCAGAAAAAGAGCTTATTCAAGGAAATGACAGAATATTTGGCAAAAGTAGTTGCAGAGATTCACAATGTTCAATGTTCAATAGCTGAGTGTGAAAATTAGTGTTTGGTTGAAGACAAATAGAATGAACTTCTGGGATACAAAAGTGATTCTAGCATTTTATAATAAATGTACTCACTATTAAAGTTTTTTTTTTTTAAGATTTTATTTATTTATTTTTAGAGAGAGAGGAAGGGAGGGAGACAGAGAGGGAGAGAAACATCAATGTATGGTTGCCTCTCACATGGCCCTCACTGGGGACCTGGCCTGCAACCCAGGCATGTGCCCTGACTGGGAATCGAACTGGGACACTTTGGTTCCCAGCCCGCACTCAATCCACTGAGCTACACCAGCCAGGTCACTATTAAAGTTTTATTATTAAAAACTTCAGTAATTAAAATTAAAATCTTTGACATTAACATGCAGAATAGTCATTTCTCTACTGCTAGATTACTCTTGCATATTTTTTTGTAATATTAAATAGACTTTCTTATTCAACTGAGGCCATTAGAAGAGAAGAAATAATTTTATAACCTCATTTTCCCCTATTATTCTTACGAGATGTGAAGAATTCACAATTCTAAAATGTACTTTTTGTTAAAAGACTCATGACCCAAATGGTACTTTAAAAAGTATAAATCAAATATTTTTCTTAAAGTTTATGTCCCGTGTCATTGATGCTTACACACCAAACAATTAGGTTATATTTTATATCTACTCTTAAGTCATTCATTATTATTTACATTTAATGAATATTTGTTGACTCAAAAAAGATGTAATATTTTTACTAAATTATTTAATTAACATACTTTTAAAATATTTACATTAACTAAAATTAAAAATAAATAAATTTATTTATCAATTTTGATATTTGAATGTTCTTAATTATTTTTAAACATAAACCTAACAGCCTATTAAATAATTATTAATTATTGCAGAATTCTGTTTTTGCAGTTAAATCCATTTTTGAATCAACCTGATAGAATTTCAAAATATAAAGCATGTAAAGAGATTTTCACTTTAATTTATATCTAAAAGTCTTCTCTATATATTCTTTCTGTATATTGAAAGTAAATATACTGATAATAATTAATGATAAATCCGAATGATTATCAAGTAAATATACTTGATAATAATTAATGATAAATCAGAATGACATGCCTTGTAGCTGTGACTGATGTTGTCATGATGACTACCCGTATTAACCTATGACATCTTGTGATCCTTGACCAGGCACAAATTCAGGGATGACTGAAATGATGCTCAAGTAGGCATTTGGCTCTTCAAATTTCCAAAGACAGAAGCCAAAGCTGAAGCCAAAAAGCAGGATGTTTTGGCCAAATATCAAGGATAATTAGTGCATCTTTATCCAGATTACAAGTCATGCATTTGAATCAGGTAGTTCAGCATGAAATACTCTGATTGCATTTTTTAAGTCAGCCAGAAATAATTTTCACTTTTTTTGGAATCAAGAGATAAAGCAGTCTATTTTCTAAAGGAAACTCTAACCATAGTTTCTGGGTTAAGCATTGCATAAATTTAAATGCAATTGTCAAGTTCAAAGATCAAGTGCTTTTCCTTGGTTCCTTTGACAAGCAGACATAATTAAATACAAAGTGATTTTTAAGAACTAATATATCTTCCAGGACATAAAACTTAAAATTTTTTTAGCCAGAACACCTAGTGTGACTTTAAGATCAGAGTGACTACAGCTAGATAAATGGTCTCTTTGTTATTCAGAAAATTGTCTTCAAGGATGCAAATATGTACCTTAGTAAAAAGTATCACAATTACAAAGCCTTAAAATTATTGAAATGTGATATAATTAGGTTTCTTCTACTACCATTATAATCCGCATGTGGATATAAATGACAAAAAGAAAAATGACAAAAGTAAACTGATTTTTTGCCTTGTAAGTACAGTATTTAGATGGTGCTATAGGTATTATGCATTATATAATAAAAATAAGTTAAAAGCAAACATTTATCATGTGACAAGTTTTTGGTGGGTTTTTAAAAATGGCAAATTGACAAATCTGACTAAGAACAGTGGGTCAAATGATCCTTGAACTACTGTTTCATTATCTAAAGTTCCATATAATGGCAACTCCTATTTATCATTTACAAGTTGATAATAAAAGTGTTTTATTTAAAGCATAAAATGGAATAAAAATAGCCTCTTCAACAAATGGTGTTGGGAAATCTGGACGGCTACATGCAAAAAAATGAAACTTGAGCACCAACTTACACTATACACAAAAATAAATTCAAGGTAGATAAAAGACTTAAATGTAACTCGTGACACCATAAAAGTTCTAGAGGAAAACATCGGTAGGAAAATCTCAGACATTCTACGCAGCAACATCTTCAATGATATGTCCCCTAGAGCAAGGGACATAAAGGAAAGAATAAACAAATGGGACCTTATCAAAATAAAGAGCTTCTGTGAGGCTAAAGAAAATAGTATTAAAATAAAAAGAGAACCAACCGTATGAGAAAACATATTTGCCAATGACACCTCAGACAAGGGTTTGATCTCCAAAATATATAAAGAACTCATACGACTCCACTCCAGGAAGACAGAAAACCCAATTAAAAAATGGGCAAAAGACATGAACAGACACCACTCCAAAGAGGACATACAGAGGGCCCAGAGACATAAGAAAAGATGCTCAACATCATTAACCATCAGAGAGATGCAAATTAAAACCACAGTGAGATACCACCTCATACCAGTCAGAATGGCCATCATCAACAAAGCAACAGATAACTGTTGGAGGGGATGTGGAGAAAAAGGAACCCTAGTGCACTGTTGATGGGAATGCAGACTGGTGCAGCCACTGTGGAAACAGTATGGAACTTTGCTGCGGATTTCGTACCGCAAAATCCGTGGTGACTGTGACTGAATGCGTGAATAAATCTCACACAGGACACGCTTGGAAGAGGAGTTCCAGGGCCACGCGGCTTCCCCCTCATCATCTGGGAGAGAGCCCCAAGCCTCGGGTCCAGGAGTATTTATTGAGGATTTGGGGCACAGAGCATCAGGTTGTAAATTCAGGTCCGGTGGCAGACAGGACCCGGGTAGTACATTAAACAGGAGACAAGTAAATTGAGGGCAAGCTAGCTGGGGCTGTTTACTTTAGGACCATAAACATTGTAGCAGGGAAGATTCTCAGGCATCCATTAACATAAGCCCCTTGGATTCCAGGGGGAGAGACCCAGCAAGGCAATACATTTTTAAGAAACATGTTAGCCAAGTTTCCCTTCAGAGAATTCTTTTTCCCATGGACATGAATCATGCTGGCCAACTCGGGAGTAATTTTTCCATGTGGAGTTTTGCTCACACGTGTGAATCCCGGAGCTACGCTTCTTCATGTGTGTGAAAATAATCTCTACAGAACTTCCTCAGAAAAATGAAAATGGAACTGTCTTTTGACCCAGCAATTCCACTACTGGGATTATACCCTAAGAGCCCTGAAAAACCAATTCAAAAGAACCTATGCACTCCAATGTTCATAGCAGCACAATTCACAATAGCCAAGTGCTGGAAGCAACCCAAGTGCCCATCAGCAAATGAGTGGATCAAGAAACTATGGTACGTTTACACAATGGAATTCTACGCAGCAGAAAGGAAGAAGGAGCTTATACCCTTTGCAACAGAATGGATGGAACTGGAGAGCATTATGCTAAGTGAAGTAAGCCAGGCGGTGAGGGACAAATACCATATCATCTCACCTTTAACTGGATCATAATCAACAAAAGCAGAAAGCAAGCAAAACATAACCAGAGACATTGAAATTAAGAGCAGTCTAACAATAGCCGGGGGGAGGAGGGAGGGAACAATGGGGAGAAGGGTTTTCAGGAACCACTATGAGCATGCTAAAGGGGATGGGATTGTGTACTGATAGGGGAAGGGCGGTTGGTTTGGGAGCAGGCACACTTCTACTGTAACAGAGGGGAGAGTAAGGCATGTGGGTTCACCTACAGAAAGACTGATGGAATTGGTGAGGATGATGATGAGGTGAGATTAGAGGAGAGCTGGCAGTTTAAAGAAAGAAAAGCATAGATAGAAAAATCTTAGAAAGCAGGGGAGTGAATACCAGGAAAATGCAGTGGAATATTCTAGTAGTTTCAAGACTGTTTTGAGATTTGTGGTCAGAAATCTGAAGTGACTCCAATCAGCATGATTATGTGAATCTCTGACAATATTTGGCCACTCAGGTTTGGGCAGAAAACATACTCACAGTTCTCCAACCACTAGTGGAGAGGGATAACTGCTAGGCTGAGTTATCACTGTGTTAGGATCTGCCTGGAGTGGCCATGAGGTCCGATGATGGCTCAGCAGAGAGGACTATCACTGAAGTGGTACCCTTTATAACACAGAGGTGACCAAACCCCATGATGGGGCAGTGATGTAAATGAAGCGTTCTGGATTAAGACAACAGGCAATGGATATTGTATTGCAAACTAGAAAGTGCATGATCTCTCTAAAGGCCAGCTGCTACATTAGTTTAGCCTATCATTGCCAAGTGAGTTTGTGGGACCAGCAATCAGATCTTGGTCTTATTCAAGAGAAGCAGAAAATATGGTTTTTTATTTGAAATGTTCTTATTTTAAAAATTGTCTGCATGCCAACCCCCTCAAAACAAACAAACAAAAAACAAAAGCCAATCAACAAAACATTCAATGGACCATCAGTTTGCAACTCTGCCTTTGCATAATTTTTAAGTCTTCTGTAGATTAATTGTAATCATCTGTGCTATAAAGTGCTTTCACATACACTGCTTACTCTAACCCTTAGTAGAAGCTAATCTGGTAAATATTACTATCGTCATTTAAAAAACAAGGGAACCAAGACTCAGAAACTTGTGCCCTTAGGCCTTCAATAGAGCTCCTGAATGCTGAAATTCTGTCTTTACCTTCATTTCTCTCTCTTCAAGCTTCTTATACTCAACTGAACTACTCATGTATCCTCGAGCTTACCTGTATGTTCTCGCTACATTGTCCTTGCTCTGGATCCTTCTGCTTTGAATCCCTTTTTTAAAACTCAATTTCCCTACTTTATTACTTCTCTACTAAATTGAAATGCCTCCTCTGCAGGAATATTCTCAGCTGGCTTTATGCTTCCTTCTGTTAGTCATTCATGGATCATATTTTGCTATGAATTATTAATTACTAACTAAAACTTTAGGGCAGGGGGCAAGTCTTGCATCTCTTTACAATACCCCATGGCATCCTCGTAAGTCTTTACACAAAATAGATATTTGGTGATATTTGTTGAATTAAATTTCCCACTTATTCTCAGTGGCAGAATAAAAGTTGTACATTTATTGTGCAGTCCATAATGTGAGTCAAGCTTCAAGTTAAATTTAATCAACCTTCTGAATGAGCATAATAGAGAAGCACATTTCTACAAAAAGGGTAAGAGCTCAGCCTGTGAGCTAGAAGACAGCTGCAGTGTAGCCTCAGAGATGGAATGAATCAGTGACAAAGCTTAGGCCATATCTCACTCACAAATAGCTGGCCAGTGATTTCTGTTAAAAGACTTGCTATGACTTAGCTCCTTTCTTCAAATGTAAATCAAGATTTTCGAAGAGTTTATTAAATAGTTCCTTAAAGAATATATACCTTATGTTGCAAAGAGACCCCAGTGGACGGAGGACTTTATGTCAGCTCTTGAGAAGATAAAGGGGTAAATTGCAGTTAGATATTTTCATGCCACTAGTGAATCAGAAACAGAAGCCACTGTCCCTCCAACAGTGAGATAAAAGCAGGTTCAACTATTAGCTGGAGCCAACGTATGGTACAATATTCATTTCCATTGACTCTGATTGAAAGTGAACACAGGAAGTGTTCGGAATTGCATTTTCTACTTATTGCTTTCTTCTCATTTTCAAACTGCTTCTATTAATTTTCCTGTGGTTTGATATGAGCTACTACTTTAGGCGTGCTAATTTAATGCTATTTTCCCCAACCTATTTGCTGTCTGCAAAGAACTAAAGATGTATTTTGCATTAATGTTATTAACTTGAACTGGTCAAGAATTAATGAAGATAACTGGAAAAAAAGGGCAGTATTTTAGTTTAAAACAGATTCATTCTAATTTATGTGCTTATGATTAAGTTAAAGTCTTTAGTACATATATGAGTAAAATAAAAATTAATGAACCCAAAGGGATTTAGACAAATGGATGGATTGAGAGGAGAAATGGTGGGAAAATTGTAGCTATTTATTGTAATCAATTTAATATCCTGGGTTGGGAGATAATTTCTGAACAAGCCAAGTACCGCTGATTAGTTTGTGAAGATTTATCTTTCGATCCTTAGCTGCCTTCTGCAATTCCTTCAGCTGTGCTCACCACAGCAGTAGCAGCAAGGACGCTCCTGCTAGAACCAAGGTCTCCGCAGCTATTAGCTTACTTGGTAGCGCTAGCCAGCTTTGAAATCAGCTTCCAATCATAAGTTTAACATAGAGTAAATATATGTAGCATAGTCTAACTTTTTAGACAAAGGTAATTACAGGAGCCACATATGATAAATCAGTAGACATGCGATAATTCCAGATCAATGGATATTCACTAAACAAAGTTAATAAAGAAAATAAGTTATTGCATTTAACTGAAGTTTTGTATTTGTTCACCACAGTTCATTTAAAAAGAAAGCTCTTTCCCTTCCCTTTCCAAAGTAACACGTGTAACTAAGTATGAGGATGGGAGGCTGAGACTGGTTTTGGGGTCCCTCTCTGTCCCCATTAGCGGACAGAGTCGGGGCAAATCACTGGTCCAACTTTTCGTTGTTTTTCAAGGTTAAGTGGTACTACTGAGACCTCAGAGGTGTCAGTATCGGCACTAGTTCTGGTACATAGGATGCTTTCTACAAAAGCATGCCATTATAGGATGCTTTCTAATATAGCTATATTATTACATTGCTATTTTAAATATAGAAATAAAAGATGAAAATACAAATTAACACAACCTCAAAACATTGATATAATTTCTTCTGGGCTTTTTTTTTTTTTTTGCTATATATATTTTCACACACACACAAAATTGAGATTGTGTTGCACCTGTTATTTTTTTCTTCTCACTTAACAAAATATTGACTATCTTCTGATAGCATTATGTATTAGAGGAAGCTTTTTAAAAGGTTTTATTCACTGTAAGTGTTTCTGAGATGAATTTGGGATAACACATCAGGAGTTTCGAATTTCTACCCTCTTTGGCGACGGAAGTTGTACCCGTAGGCCTACCTCGGTAGGGACTGACACTGGAGCCCAGTCAATGGCATCTATTTCTTTCCATCAATAAACAGTTACAAAAAATATGGGGAGACAGTGATTCTTGAGAACCCCAAATCTTCTTTTGGTACCTTGAAAGCCAATTTCATAAACAACCAAATGCTAATGAAAATCTAAAATAGTAGGTTCGCACAAACCTTAGACACAGAGTTAAACTGGAAAGTCCAGGGCAGATGCTAAAGATGAAACTCTGTCTGCCCTGTCAATATTAGCTGGAGGAGGGGATGGCTCAAAATCACCAAGAGACAAGCTGGAAATGCTGGCTTTTGCCCCCTCCCTCTCTGCCTTATCTTCCTATCCACTTAAGTCTTTGTTTTTCACTTCCCAGTGCTCATCAGCGCCATTGTTCATACTCTCTGACAAGCCATAATAGCTCCAGTTTCACTGCAGCTGTCGTGAAACAACAGACCCAGTTTGTGCAGCACCTGAAAGAGAGCACACTTCAGAAATCCCCAGAGAAGGTAAGAGGCACAAAAGTCATTTCAAGCTGCTGCAGCCAGAACCTACATTTACCAACAGAATCAGTACTGAATGAAAGGCAAACTTCCTTCGTTTTTAGTCTGTAGATTTGTGACCTGGCAGAAACTCCATTTCTTTAACATGGCCTTTTCTCTTTTCTGTTTGTCTCTCCCTTCCTTAGTCATTAAGCCCTTAGGACATCAGATCCTAATCAACGTCAAACTGTGTTAAAGAATTAAGCCTCAGGTCTGTCACCACAGAATCAGAGTTTTGATTAAGCTACAGATAACATCTTGACTATAGTTGTGTTTCAGCCTCAGGCCCACGAAAGCTGAACTACTGTTCTGACCACACCCTCATGAGACCAGACAGAAGGAAGCCCTGGCTGACTTCAAGGCCTAACGCAAGGATCAGCTACTTCACCCCAGTCCCAACCAATCAGTAGGGCCCACGACCTCTACTCCTTTAGCCACCAATGATGAATGTTTTTTCCCCTATATAACCCTCCCTTCCCCCAAGCCATGGGAACCAGGTCTTTGAGCAGGGACTCACCTGTGACTCTGGGCTTGGCACCATTTCCTTAAAATAAACCTTTACTTTCTCACCTGCAAACTCCTGTTTACATCTTATAGGCCTTTGATGCATGCAGAGAAATGGACCCCTTTAATCTGGTAACAGATTATTTTTAAATATCTGCTATAGAAGCAAGCAGTGAGGGGAGAGAAAGAGGGAAGAACTTAGAGACTGCGAGAGAATGCTTGGGAAAAAGGCAAAAACTACCTGCCTCTCAAAGAACTTCAGTTACGATTCTCCTCTGTTTCACACAACTTCTCTTTAACTACAATAATCTTATCTGGGAGGATGCATATTAATTGTTGTCTATATTCTTTTAGAGTTTAATAAATTGCTACTTTGTATTATTTTAAATGTTTATTTTGGGTTTATTTGGGGTGGTGAGGAGGGAGATCACAGTTTACATTCAAATGGAATCCAGCTACATCCATGTATATCCAGTGGGGACTGTGGGATGGGTGTGATCACAACAAGAGGTCTATTGACATGAGAACTGAAGTTCTTCTTGGGTGAGATCTCATTCTAAGAAAGAGGAGAAACTGACCTTAACTCAGCAAGAAAGCTCCAGCTCCATGGCTGCAGCTTGATTACAGCTGTCTCAGACCACCCCGTGGCTAGACGTGGACTTCAGTTACCTCTGGTGTTCGTTGAGGTGGTGGAGTCCAGCACGGACTGCGAGCGTGTGTGAGCCGCTCCTGGGCAACTCCTCAAATAACAAAGGGAGACTTTTCTCGGGCAAGAGGTCTTGCTTGAGCAGGTGGGAAAACTGTTCAAATTTGAGATATTACTTTTTGCATGATCTTTATACGACCAATATGATGAAAGCCTGAGAAACTCAGATTGTGTTTTCTGTTGTTTTGTCTTTCCACCAACACAGTAAAATTTGTCAAAAACAGGGACCAATATACTTCTTCTTTTCCATCCCTCTGATGTGTCGCTAATTCTGGCTTTCTTTGTTCTCATCTGACTTATCATAGAGCCAGTTTCCCAGCCCCCTGTCTTACAGTCTCGCCATTCATTCTTCTCACTGCTGCTGGGCCTCTCTGTCTACATGAGAACGAAGTGTGCACTCTCCAGTCAATAGATGGCATCTGTACCTACCTCTTTTCTCCCCCAGTTACCTTTGAAATGACTGAGAAATATACAAGTACAACAAACCCATTATAGCAAAGACCATAGGGAGAGAAGTAATGTCAGAAGAGAAGACGTGTTGAGGGAATTTTTGGAACATATAAGGCAATCGATTCAGAACCGAGGCACTCGTGATACAAGGCAAGCAAAGAAAGGGACTTGGACTCCTGGAAAACTGTCTGATTATAACAGGAGGGATTTTTCTAAAAAGGATTATCTTTTATTTTTTAGGATAAAAATTAAAAGTCACACTGAATTTGTTTGGTTTAGAATGTGCTGTTTCTGAAAAAATGAATCAGAGATAATTTTGTACAGGTCACCATAACCTGGCCACATAAAATATTTTATTTTGTCTCCCTAAGTAAAATAAAGTAGTTGAGCTAATAATATTAATCAAGCTCCTATTTTTCTGAGAGGCTCTTAGAAGTCAATCTTAGCAAAACAAAGTGAGCTTCCAGTGGGACATGGAGCTTGGAGAGTTGCACCTGCAGGGAGGGGGTGAGGAACCCTAGAAAAGGACCGCGTTTCAGACCGAGGGAGACTGACGCAGGTGATGCTTTGGGGTTGGATGTAACCTCTCAGCTTTTTCCCGGCTGAGGAGAGACCTGGCTGGGGTCTGAGTGTCCTGCCCTGGGGACCTAAGATTAGAAGGGAAGGTGAAGTGCATTTTATTCAGAGGTGCCATTTTATTTTAATCTTCCATAATTCATGAAGAGCCTCTCTTTTTAAAAATTTTATTTTTATTGTTTATGCTGTTACAGTTGTTTCTACTTTTTCTCCCTTTCCCCACCTCCACCCATCCTCATTCTCTCCACTCCCCAAGCCAATCCCCATATTGTTGTGGGTCCATGGGTTGTGGATAAACATTCCTTTGCTAATCCCTTCACCATCTTTCATCCCACTCCCCACCCCTTTCCAGCAGCTGTCGGCCTGCTTTATATATCTAAGCTTCCGTTACTATTTTGTTTGTTAATTTTTATGTTCCTTTGATTCCACATATAGATGAGATCATGTGGTATTTTCCTTTTACTGACTGGCTTAATGCACTTAGCATAATTTTCTTTTTTCTTAAAAATTATTTTATTGCTGTTTGATTACAGTTGTCTGCATTTCCCTCCCACAACTCCCCCCAACTGCAGCCAAACCTACCCCCCTCCCTTTCTTTTCTAAGCATAATTTTCTTCAGGTCCATTCATGCTGTTGCAAAATACAAGAGTTCCTTCTTTTTTACTGCTGTGTAGTATTCCATTGTGTAAATGTACCACACTTTTTGATCCACTCATGTACTGATGATGGGCACTTAGGCTGTTTCCAAATCTTGGCTACTGTAAATAGTGCTGCTATAAACATAGGGGTGCATATATATTTTTTTGCATTGCTATTTAGGGATCCTTGGGGTATAGTCTCAGAGGTGAAATCACTGTGTTGAAAGGGAGTTCCATTTTTAATTTTTAAAGGATACTCTGTATTTGCCACAGTGGCTACACCAGACTACATTCCCACCAACAGTGCACTAGGGTTCCCTTTCCTCCATATCCTCGCCAACACTTGTTGTTTATTGATTTATTTATGGTAGCCATTCTGATAGATGAAAGTTTACAAAGAGCCCTTTTAAACATTTTTTATAGTGAGGAATATTTGATGACTAGTAAATGAAAGTATTTAAAATGAAGTGAATCAATCATAGTACAAACAGAATAGCCACTGTTAATATGAGAGTTTGTGTGACATTGATATAACCTGGCAGCCAAGGAGAGTGGACTGGAATGTGCCTGTGTAAACAATGATGACTTCACTGTATGAGTTGGTAGGGGCAGGAGATGCCATTGAGTGAGCATGTGTACTGTGTGGCCATCTCATTCAAAATGACTGAGTGAGTAGAGCAACACATCTGCATCAGATTTTGCATTAAGCTTGAGCATTCCTATGCAGAAACTATTTGGATGATTCAGAAGGCTTTCGGGGGCAATGCAATGAGTGCAAAGCAAATAAAAGTGTATCACAAATGCTTCAAAGATGGTCGAGAATCTGTTGAAAGTGATCCATATTCTGGAAGGCCTGCAATAGCTCACAAAATACCGAGAGTGTAGGAAGGACTAAATAAATGCTTGCTCTTATTGTTGATATTCTTAATTTGTCCCATTTACTTCCAGCTCTGATCATGTTTTCCTGCTTCCCTTTACTTACTGTGGCTCCTGGCTGGCTTCCATTATATTTGAGGAAGCTTCTTCATTCTATGTTATAGAATAGGACCTTCCTGGAGAAGGCTTCAGACCATCATTTGCTGAAATGTTTCCATAAAACATTAGCCCTTAAAGATTCTTTGTGACAAAAAGTTCACATGATCTTAATCAATAAGGCTGATTATATTCTATCTGTGGAGATTCACATACACAGTAGCATATTAAATTATCTGAGAAGTCCTTCAAGAAAAAAAGCAATCCTATTTAACTTTATATCATCCAGCATTTCCTGAAATTGTGTGTGTGGGTATGGGTATAAGTAAAATACCTGTTATTATCCTGAGGCACTAGAGTTCTGTGGAATACACTTTAAACAATGCTCTCTTGGATGATTCAGACAGTAGGGTGAGTGTCTTCCCCACAATGAGATATAATGAGTCTCTTCACTGAGAAAACCTAATTCCTGAGAGGGACTACAGATGTGTTAGAAGGATTCATAACTTGGGGAGAAACATCAGTCCACCCAGCGGGTTTGCCTTTATTAGAATTAAATGAAGCTTTTTATTGTTATCTAATTGGACTATTATACACTAAAATATGTGTGATTCCAGTGGAACTTATATTTAATTTGAAACTATATCACTGGCATTCCTCACATAACAGTCATGACCTTATTAAAAAGAATCTAAATGTCATCAAATAAATATCTTCCAAGAGTGAACTTCTAAAAGCTTTAGGTAAGACCTGTAGATGCGAGAAGTCACCTGATACTATTTTCTTACATTTGTAGGTAACTGCCTTAATTTCACTTTTTCTACATTGTCAATGAGTTGCCCTTCTAGAATTTCGTTGATGTTATATGTCCTCTGATGATCCTGTCAAGATCTTTTTCTACAGCCACAGCTTCAGTGCACCTCTGAAGGAGTTTTTATTTCAATAAACCCCGAAGTAATTAAAAATTGGAAAGCTATAGAATTGGGCTTTGGAGAAGTGGTCTGTGTCAGGAAGTAAACATTCCATGGGAGGGACAATTTAGGAAGGAACTGATTTTGATATTCTTTAAGGTAAGAAAAAACACTAAGCAGGGGAGTTTTTTCTTATAAAAAGATATTGGCTAAGTAGTATTCCACTGTGTAAATGTCCCATAGTTGTTTCATCCACTCATCTACTAATGGACACTTGGGCTGCTTCCATATCTTGGTGATTGTAAATAATGCTGCAATGAACATAGGGGTGCTTATGTTCTTTTGAATTAGTGTTTTGGGTCCCTTCAGATATATTCCCACTTGGTCATAAAAAAGAAGAAAGTTTAACCCTTGCAACAGTATGGATAGACCTGGAGAACATTATGCTAAGTGAAATAAACTAGTCAGAGGAAGACAAATACCATATGATTTCACTCATATGTGGAATCTAATGAACAAACTGAACTAACAAGCAAAATAGAGACAGATTCATAGAGAGCAAGAAGGAAAAAGGACTCATGGACACAGACAACAGTGCGGCAATTATAGGGGAGAGTGGGGTAAAAGGGGAGCAAATGGTGATGGAAGATATACAATTAAAATCACTAAGAAATAGATATCGGACAATATAAGTCTCATGTGTGAAATTTAAAAATATTTGCTAATAGGCTTTTGATTTCTGATTCAATAGACTTAAACAAACAGTGTCCACATTCTCCTTCTTGGTTCTGTATTTTATCAAGGTAAAATAATAAAGGTAACATTTTTTGCTTGGAGAACCCATCAGTGCTATTCAACATAAGACCAAAGGTAAAAGTTCAGCTGGAAATTGTGCTAAGCAGTTTGGAACAATTTTGAAGGAGTGAATGAGCCTTACTTTAATGTGTAATTAGTGGATTTATCACAGTTCAGATTCTAATCCAGTTTCAGAAGTAAATAAATTATTCATTAAATGTGAATGGTTGTATTTTGCTATTTTTTCCCTACAAAGCCCTAGTGAGGGAGAGGAAGCATTAGTTTTTATTTTAGTTACTTATGAATATTACCCAAAGTCAGCCTCTGAGCAAAGTCTATTGGCAGCATGCTGACAACTGACATGGAGCTGTGACAATCTCCATGCACAACAGTTTAAATCTTTTTTAAAAAAGATTTTATTTATTTATTTTTAGAGAGATGGGAAGGGAAGGAGAAAAAGAGGAAGAGAAACATCAATGTGTGGTTGCCTCTTGCACACCCCCTACTGGGGACCTGGCCTGCAACCCAGGCTTGTGCCCTGACTGGGAATCCAACTGGCAACCCTTTGGTTCACAGGCCCATGCTCAATCCACTGAGCTATACAAGCCAGGGCAACAATTTAAATCTTGATTTAAAAACTCATAGGCATGGCCTATAGAGTAGGAGGGCCTCCTGGGAGTAGATGACAAGGTAGAACCAAGGTTTGGAGCCCTGTGAGTTCCTCAGACTTAAGCAGAGTTAACGGCGGGGTTTAAGGTGGGACAGGCAGTTGTTAAGCACTAATGTCTGCAGCAAACAAAGGCAGTACAAGCAGGGCTGGGGATGTAGGTGGGGAGATTGATCCCCTGGCAGAAGAAGGGGCCTGGGGATCAAGAATCCCTTAGCAAGGAAACTGGACTGTACAGTGGCAGTGACTTATCTGTGCGTAGTCATATCTGTTCCCTGCCCTCCCCCAGCGTCACAGGGCCTGCCCCCTCAGCACTACATTTCTCAGTCTTCCTTATTCATTGGCTTCCATTTAGGCCAATGGGAGGAAGTGGGGTGCAGGAAAGCCAGTGTGTGTCTCCTTTGTAATTCTAGCTTCTGCGGGTGTCCCTGGGCTGCAGTCCAGCTCCCATCCTGGGCCCAGGCTCTGGGGCTCTAGTAACACCTTTTCCCTTTGCTCTCAGCCCGAGGAGGGGTAGCACCTTCGCACAGAATTTTAAATTTCTGGGTTGCCTCACCACCCCATGTTTCAACACTCTGTGCTGCTTACATCTGGCTTGCTTCAATCATTTGTATTACCTACTTGGACTTCAAAGGCACTCGAGTTTGAGATTCCTGGTCTGAGCATAGCAATGTTTGAAGGGCCTGTCTGTCTTCTTTATTTAAAAAATCCCTTGTTTAGCAGTCCCTGGCACACACATGAATTCATAAATGTGTGTTCAATGAACAAATGGATGAAGTGCGGTGTGGGCGGAAGCGCCACAGCCACCTCTGACTGTGAGGTCGGGCCTGGAGTTGGGAACACTCCAGATCAGAATGGGGTGTGCAGAGCACGGGGCTCAATGTTTCCTGAAGGCCGTTTGGGTCGGTGTCAGGTGGGCAGTTGGAGCAACGCCTACTTAACAATCGTGTCATCTTCTCCAGCACGGCGCCTCTGGAGAAACACCGTGTCTCCCTGAGACGGTAGTACAGATGATTGGCGGAGAAGCCATATTTGTCACGTGAGTGTGATGACAAAGACTGGTTCAAATCCCAGCTCCAACAAGAGATGCTGCATTTAGTTACTTCTCTGAGCCTCTGTTTCCTCATCTACAAAATGTGGATGAGACTGCCCACCAAATAGAGCTCTTTTGAAAATGTATGTAAAGTGCTTGGGACAGATTAGGTATTAATAAGTAGTAGATATTATTGTTATCTTTTTTCTAAATAAATTGAATGTGTCAGTTCATGAATCAGTGGCTTGTTACACAGTTAAGTTCTAACATCTGTTTTATGGAATAGTTTCGGTATTTTTATTTCTGGTATTGTAAAATACTGAAATGCATGCATGCACATGAACTAGACTACCTACAAACAGAATTTCATTTGGTTACAAACATTTTCCAAATTACTATATAATACACGCATTTTAACAACTAGACATGATTATTTGAAAATGCACTTTTTTTTAATCTGGCAATCTCATCTCAAATTTCTAATTATTTTTCATCTTGTTATTTTTGATATTATTTATTTCAATGTTATAATTCTTTTACAGAAAATCAAAGCAGCTCACAAGTAGTATCTCAGTGAGTCTCATGTACTATCCAGTCTGTACAATGAGGTCATCTCTGTATTTTTAGTTACAATGAGGGTTTGGTTATATGGACATAGGACTACAATGCTTCCTGTCTAAAACTTGTTTGAGAGATATACATACAAATTCTTATTATTTTAGGAATCAGTCCATTTAGCAAAATGTTGCCATTGTCAGGAATCTTTTCATATATACACTCATAATCTCTCTATATGCAGTGTTTATATATATTTAAAACAATATATGTATATAGTTAACACTATGGCATGTTTTATATGATGTCAGGACAATAGGTTTCTATTTATTTGGATATGTGAGTGGCAGGAGGCCCTTTCTCCCTCTACAACTTCTTTTCAATTTCTCCATACCTCTGATGTCTCCAAAGAGGTGCTAATCTGACCAGATTTTAGGACTTTGGTTGGGCTCTCTCGGTCAGGGCTGAGCCAGATCTGCAGTGTTGAAAAGGAATGCCCTCCTGTTCAGCCCTCCCTTCTCTTTCTGCTGCATTCATCCTGAGGATATGAAAGATGAGCCTTGGACTCCTTTGGGCCTAATTGTTGTGGATTTTTTTCCCTCTTACAAAAGCACTTAGGTGCTTGGAAATTCTGTAGTTGATGATAGTATTGAGATTTAATAGGAACAGAGAGGCCCTGCTTTGGTTCAAGGTCTAAGCCAGGTGCTGCAGTTGAGATTTATCACAGATCCTGTGCTGGAAGCTCTGTGTGGCCAGCTAACAAGACAGTGGCAATTACATTTTCCATGAGTCATGACCTTATGCGGTAGTTCTCTCAGGAACCTGGAGTGAGAAGGGTTGACTGCGCCAAGGCAGGATTTGGCCCCCACCCTTGGTGGATAGCACTTTTGAAGCCTTACTTGTGCTTTCAGATGAGCAAATTAATGTTATTTGGTTAAATTTAAATTTTATGTGCCATTTTTGGTGAAAAGTCTGATTGGTTCTTTTCTTCTGAATTATTATTGCAACTTAAATTAAATGCCAGAAATATCAGAAAGATATTAAGTGGTACTGAGTATGAGCTTAAGTTCTAGGGTGGGCATGCTCAGATTCATACCTCGACATTGGACAATGATTTTCTCCAGTGTTGATGTTGCAAATGTCTGGGACACTGTGCCACAGGGGTACACTGACTTGGATGCTGTCCATACTATTGTTTCCGATGGTCTTATTACCTATATTTAGTAGATAAATGTTTTTAAAAAGTGAACAAAACTTCTAATTCTGACAGTATAATGAAATAACCTGAAGACTCTAACTATAACAGCTGTAAACAGTGGATAAAATATAAAAAATATAATTTGAATGTATGGCTGAAATAGCAAAAAGTCAAAAGAAATCCTTAGCGTGAAAGCCTGAATCTGAACACATAAGGGATGCTGACGCTCGTGGTTGCTCTAGGGAAGGGGTGTCCAACTCATTTTCACCAGGGCCACATCAGCCTTGCGGTTGCCTTCGAAGGGCTGAATGTAATTTTAGGACTGTATAAATCTAACTGCTCTTTAACAGTTAAGTGAGAGCTTGGTGCTGCCGCCAGGTAGAAACAAGGTGCCGGGCGGGATAAAACAAGGTAGAGGGCCGGATTCGGCCTGCGGGCCTTGTGTTTGCCACCTGTGCTCGAAGGGCACATGCTGGTCCCGAATGTGCCCTCTCTTTGGGTTTAACCATAGAGAGTGGCTGAAGGTCAAAGTCAGTTAAGAGCTCAGGTTCTGAAGGCCAGGTGCCCCGTCCTGCTCTTTGCCCCTTTTTGTCTTTTCCATGTGTTCTTTTCATAGGCAGTGTCATTATATACTGATTCTAGGTTATTAGCTCTCAAGGGATCTTAGAGATTATTAGTCTAAGTCATTTTTTATATAGGAGGGGACATTGAGACTCATAGTTTCAATGGCTTCACTAGTGGCAGAACCAGGACAAGAACCAGTTTTCTCCTATTTCAGAGTCTATTCTACTTCACTGTCTTTCATTCAAAAAGGAAATGATGGGTGTGGGTGTGTGTGTGTGTGTGTGTGTGTGTGTGTGTGTGTGTACTGATGAGTCTTTCTGGGCAGAAGCTTGAACAGATGATGTAGTACACATTTAAAATGTTTGGGGCTAAATATTTATGTGCTGAGAGACAAAGGAGGGCCTTAGGCTCTTCCTAGGCTGCCGAGGCCCAGTTTCCCATGTCTGTGGAAGGTGCCCTTTCAACTGTTCTCCTGGAGCTACAGATTGGAAGGGCTGATGCTGCTCATTTTGTTAGTGTGCTTGGAGCAAATGGAGGTCTAGACATCCCTTTATACTTTTTGAAGCACCATGAAATCATAAGGCCCAATACAGAGCTGAGGTCACACCTCTTACCAGGACCATCCCTTTGAATTCAGGGCTTGCATTAAGTATGACAAGATTCCTAGTGGTTCACTTTGACCTTCAGGGCTGCTGAAGGATTCCCCAGTATCATTCCACATCTGAAGGTTGGGTGTTTGAATCTGGGTCCAGCAATGCTAGACAGAGATACTTGAATTTCCTGGGCAGTGTAGTAATTTGATGTTTTTTTAAAACTGAGGTAAAAATGTCATTCAGACCCATGGACAATGGTGTGGTGATGGACTGTGGGAGTGGGGAGTGGGCTGGGCAGAGGAGGGAAAGGGGGAAAATTGGGACAACTGTAATAGAATAACAATAAAAAATAAATTAAAATGTCATTCAATATTTATTTAGTGGGAATTTAAAAAAAAAACAGACTTTCTATTTAAAAATGTGTCAGCAGCAGACTCAGTCACTGATTTACTTCCACTGACCAAAGCAGAGTCAATATTGTTAAAATATTCGGTCAAATACTTTATTCTTTTTTCTCTTTCCAGTTTCCTGTTACAGTTTTCTGAATGGGACAACTTTTGGGGAAGCAAATTTAGATTTAGAAAATTAAAGGGAACAAATTTAGATAAAAAATGTTTCTTGTTCTCAATGAGTAATGCCACAATATTCAGTATTTGTTTTGGAATTTTAACCTGAATACTGACTTTTAATAAATCATGACTCTTTGAGTATACCACACAAGTCCCCAACAGAAATAGTTTGATTCAGCATGGTTTGCTTTTATTTTTAATTTTAAATATACATTTAAATTATTTCCCTCATTTGTTGGTACTGCCTACTTTCTGAGATAACTAATGCAGAAAAATATGAGGCAAAGGAAGAAAGAGCTTTAGAACTGTCTATAGTCATACTTCAAGGAGTAAAGGATCTAAGACCTGTTCTAGGTGCCCAGCCAGGTGCGTCCTATCGGGATAGAACTGGAGGTATGAGGAGGTGCCAGGAGCGGGGGTAGATCTATCAGGCAAGGAAGAAAGAACACCATGAGGGCTTACATAGTTCTTCTAGACACAAACTTTCCCCTGTATGGTAAACTTTAAAAGAAGTGGATATTTTCACAAGGACAGTAAAGTTAATATTTTTAAAATACAGTGAAACATATAAATCTTTTTCGGATGGCATTAGAGAAAATTTAGTCTTATTTCACATGGGCATTTCTTGTATTATTCAGACAAAAACTGAAAGTATAACATTAAAATGTAATTTGTTGAAGATGTTTCTTGTGGGGAGTAACCTTAGAGACTCTCATGTGTAGAATTTAATAGTAATCTACCTGGTATGAAGATAGTTCTAGAGAAATAGATGGATAGTCCTTTATTATTCTTTTCCTGAAATATTGCTGTCTTTGAACAGGAGCTGGTATTAAACAATAAAGTTCCATTTCCTGGGGTGATCTGGGAGCACTGGTGTTCTGAGGTGCCTATTGAAGAAGACCCATATATTTGTAGACCAAATAATTACAACATATTCCACTGAGCGATCATCATTCTTACCTGGATGAATCCATCTCTGCAAAGCAAGGTCCACAGGGTAGTTGGTGAGCACGATTAATTTCCTTCTCAAGAAATAGCTTTGAATCTATTTGGAGGAACACTTGATTTGTCCCAGAATATCGTGCCAGTGAATATAGCCATACTATTTTAGGCTGTAAAGTGATAAGATATTAAAATCTAGAAAATATTCTTGCACTCACCACATTCCAAATTTACCCATGACATATACATATTTAAGAGATTATTAATATGGAATTTGGATGATTTGGGCAAGGACAGGGCAAATTGCCATCTAAAATATTATATAATCTCATCGTTTTAAAAGTGGTAGCTCTCTTTCCAGCCGGTGCCAAGCCATGGGCATCTCTTGGGACAATTGGCACAAGCTCCGCACGACCGAGGGCAAGAGGAGGCCCCACCACAAGGAGCATCCCGCGTATGAGCTGGGACGCCCTGCTGCAGACGCTTAGATCGACCCCCGCCACATACACACAGTTCGTGTGCGGGGAGCCAACAGGAAGCACTGAGCCTTGAGCCTGGGCTCAGAGTGTAAGACGTGCCTAACAAGGGTTATTGACGGTGTGTACAATGCATCCAGTGACGACCTGGTCCACACCAAGACCCCAGTAAAGAACTGTGTCGTGCTCGTTGGCAGTGGTACGAGTCCCACTACGCACTGCCTGTGGGCCACAAGAAGGGAGCCAAGCTGACTCCTGAAGAGGAGAAGATCTTAAACAAAAAAACGATCAAAGAAAATTCAGAAGAAATGATGAAAGGAAAAATAACGCCCAAATCAGCAGTCCTCTAGAGGAGCAGTTCCAGCAGGGCAAGCTTCTTGCGTGCGCCGCTTCAAGGCCAGGCCAGTGTGGCAGAGCAGATGGCCCTGTGCTGGAGGCAAGGGGCGCGAGTTCCAGCGGAGGGAGATTAGGGTCGGAAAGGCAAGCAAATCCTCCTCCTTCCTTTCTCGAAAGCTCATGTTAAAACAAAACAAAACAAAACAAAAACTCAGGTAATAAAAGTGTTTATGCTCAGGTTAAAAAAAAGGGGTAGGTAGTTTTTTAAAATTAAGAGAATAAATTCTCAATTACCTTCAAGGTGTACATACCTATATTTCATTTTAATAATTAACATACTTCTTCCTTAAGTCCTCATTGAAAGTAAACTATGTGCAAGTCAGAAATAAATGATTAATAGGTAAATTGCATATCTTTCTATAAAACAGGTCTCAACAGACATTTATCAGGAAACGCCTTGGATTAAAGTATTTTTTTAAATCAATGAATACCTGTAATACTTTGAAGTACACAAATAATATTTTACAAAATACAATTCAGAGTTTTTACTTTTTCATGTACTTTTTTCAGTTAATTACAATTCCCTTTTCTATTACTTAAATCCTACCCTAGAAAATGTAGTGTCCAAAATCTTAGAATATCCTCCTAACATATCTGTCTGACTCTACCTATCCCAATTTAATCCATTTAGTATTATTCACATAATTTTTCTTGTTTTATAGCTTTATTGAAAATGACTGGAGTACAATAACTACACATATATTTTTTAAAGATTTTATTTATTTATTTTTAGACAGAAGGGAAGGGAGGGAGAAAGAGAGGCAGAGAAACATCAATGTGTGGTTGCCTCTCATGTGGCCTCCACTGGGAACCTGGCCCGCAACCCAGGCATGTGCCCTGACTGGGAATTGAACCGGCGACCTTTTGGTTCGCAGCCCGTGCTCAATCCACTGAGCTATACCAGCCAGGGATAACTACACATATTTTTTAACTTTTATTTTTAATTAAATTTATTGGGGTAATATTGGTTAATGAAATTATATAGGTTTTAAGTCTACATTTTCAGGTTACATCATCGATATATTGCATTGTGTGCCTTCTACCTAAAGTCAAATCTTCTTTCCTCACCATATGTTTGACCCTCTTTACTCTTTACTACTCCCTACCCCTTCCCCTCTGGTCACTCCATACTGTTTTCTGTGTCTGTGAGTTTCAGTTTTACATCCTGCACATGAGTGAAATCATATGGTTCTTAACTTTTTTGTCTGACTTATTTAGTTTAGCATGTTTTCTCAGAATTCATCCCTATTGTGGCAAAAGGACAATATTTCATCTTTTCTTATGGCTAAGGCACCTACACTTATTGAAGGCATGCAATTTGATGAGTTTTGACATACGTGTACATCAGTAAAGCCATCATTACAATCAAGATAACCAATGTATCCATCCTTCCCAAAGATTTCTCATGACCGTGCAATCAGTCCCCAATTCCTGCCTTCCCCAGTCCACACACACCCGCATTGGCCCCCACCCCTTAGGCAATCATTGATTTGCTTTCTGCCTTCTGCCACTAGAGATTAGTGTGTGTTCTCCAGATTTTATAAAAATGGAATCATATGGTAGGTAATATTTTTTGGTCTGCATTCTTTCATTCAGAATATTTATTTGGAGATTCATTCAAGCTGTTACCTGTATCAGTAGATGATTTATGGCTCTAATAGTATTCCATTGTATGGATATACCACCATTTGTGTATATTCTCATTTGTTGCTGATCATTTGGGTTGTTTTTACTTTTTGGCTATCATAAATAAAGTGGCTATCACTATCTGTGTATAAGTCTTGATGGGCATATGCTCCCTTTATTTTATTGTGCTCCCATTGCATTTCTAAACAAAGAGGGATACATTTAAAAGAGTCACTTTGACTAGTAGTTTATCCTGTTGTTGGAATTAGCTACTTGATAGAAATGTATTGTTTAATTGGTACCAAGTAGACTGATGGGGATAAAGAGTAAGCTGCCAAGTGCCAGCTATCAACACTTTGAGATCTGAATGCAGCTCCTGAGAGAAAATTCATTCTCCACTTTTGTATACAGAATTTCCCTACATATTTCTTCTTTATGAATCTTTTACATAGTTAGTATTCCAATTACCACTCATCAGGAAAACCTTTCACATGCTATTTTATTTTATTTTATTTTTATTTATTTATTTATTTATTTATTTTAGAGAGAGGAAGGGAGGGAGACAGAAAGGGAGAGAAACAGCAATGTATGGTTGCTCCTTACATGGCCCTCACTAGGGACCTGGCCTGCAACCCACGCATGTGCCCTGACTGGGAATCGAACCGGGACTGTTTGGTTCCCAGCCTGTGCTCAATCTACTGAGCTACACCAGCCAGGGCTTATGCTATTTTATTAATTAAAAAAATATGTTGTTTTGGCTTATAAATACCATAATCTCTCCAGCCCAATGTTAGACACACTATTTTTGACATATTTGTGAATGTTCTGTTCATTTTCATAACAAAGATCTACAGAATTTCTAACATTGATTTTGCTACTGCATATTTAGTAAATATCTTCAATCTCTTAAATAATGTTACAGCACAGCCTTTGTTCATAATTCAGGACAGAACGATAATTTGATATATTATGCCTACTTAACAGAGGTTGCTAAGACAGTGAAGCCCATGCCTTTTAACTAAAAGCAGTTGCATTTGGGGATTTTAAGATAACATTTAAGTGTAAGTGACATGTAATTAAATTAATTAATAATTAAAAAGCCCACAAAATTTACATACAAAGTGAGTTTATTCATAAGTTAAATTTGTGATTCTGCATAATTTGAGTTGCCAAGAGGAAAAGATCAAAACAACTGGCACAATATTCTATTATAATATATTTTTAAATATTGTGCAAATATTAATGAAAGTAGAAAGGAGAAAAACATGGATTCAGTTTATAGATTTATCCTGACCTTCAGTGTTCAGCTTAACTATTTCCTCCTAAGACTTTGCTTGGGACTCTGAAGTAGGTCCCTTTCTGTATTCTGCAGCACAATTCTCTATTCATTGCTTTCATAACTTTTTTTTTTCAGTTTGCAATGATATAGTTTTTAATCTGTTTCTTTATTAGGTAAACTCTCACCGTTGGGTTTTGGAGGTGAAATAGACAAAGGTTTGTCAATGGATCCAAATTATACTGGTGCCCAGTGTGGGTGAGACCAAACAGGCTTAGACATCAGGAAGAGCATTTGGAATCGAAGAGCCAAAAAGATCAGGGCTCTCGGCACAGCTGGGCCACTGGGTGTTGTGAGGGCTGCTGATGTGTAGATATTGGGAAGAGGCATCATTCAAACATGGGTACGCCTTTTCTTTTCTTTTAAAGGCATTTAGGAATGGAACAAATTTTGATACCAAAATGATCTCTTTTTTCTTTTTCTCAGGATGAAAAATCAGGACTTTAAACTGTAAAACAGCTAATACCTTGTGCATGAACAAGCACCACTGGGAAATATTAATAGTTCACCTTTAGGCATTGGCATAGTGGGTGGGCAAAGTGAGGCTTGGGTAGGCAGTGATAGATAGGCTTTCCTAAATTGTACCTCTTTACCTTAGTTTAAACAAATTCTAGTCCAAAAGGGACTTGGGTTCTGATCTGTCCAAAGGCTTCTGGAGATTCCTTGTCCTCTGATTCCATATGTTCTCATATTGGCTCTGAACGGGCTCTTCACTGGGCTCTGGGTTGTAGGAACTCAGGTTAAAAATTTAATCATTGTGGGGTCTTATTAATGAAGAGATAAAGAGGGAAGGGGAGCCTTATAATAGAGCAAAGATGATATTTTCTTAGGCGGTGATAGACAAAAAGGTCAAAGAATTTTACAAATCCAAGGGTTAAGAGGAAAATTAAAAGGCTTATGCTTGAAACACTGTGTGCACGAGTTAGGTTTTTTCCATCAGAATAATGGCACACTTATAAGGAAACAATAGCCTTAGGTCTGACAAAAAAAGTGGAAGATGTCAGAGAAAGGCAAATTGATTGAAAATCAATGAAAAGAGAAGCACTTTCTCATCAGAAAAATTTTAAGTTTAGAGCCTACAGTAGTCATAGATGAAAGGGAAAGACATATACATATCTAAATGCTCTTAAAGATAGAACTAGGAAAGATGAGTCAAGATTTTAGAGAGTTAATTAGGAGAACCTCTCCCTGGCCCGCCCCCTCCTGCACAGAGGGAGCCCAGGACACAAGAAACAATTGAATAGTGCCCTTGGAAGCTGCAGGCAGGGAGTCAATAATAAGAAAAATTGGAGAATCTGCCCTTGGTGACTGAGACAGCTGCTAGAGTTCGTATATGATTTGGAAAATTTGATATTGAGGCTGGAAAAGCCAGCATAGAATACTTCAGTCATTAATAAGGTTTTTAAGGTGCTGTGGTTAGTCAAGTTTGGCTCATGCCATGAAGGAACACGTTTGGGAAATTTATGGTGATAGAAGACTTAGAAGAAGAGGCAACAGGATCATACATCTCATGGGATTCTCACAGCATTCCAATACTTCGAGTTCGGACATGGATTAGGGATGAAACTGATGGATGGTTCGATTCTGTGGCAAGGGAAGGTGGACAGGATTTGTTTTGGCAGACAGGGGAACCATTCGTCTCATATCACTTTCTATTAGGGATTGAAAAGGAGGAATCTGAAGATAGATGTTAGGACAAAGAAGATTTCTGGGTCAGAAAGCAAAGATTACAGAAGGGGAAGAAAGAAAGGCATTCTGATCCAACAAACAATGACGGATCTACATAAATCAAGGAAAAATGCCAACAGCTAATTTAAAAATTTTTTAAATTCATCTCTGTGTGCCTGAAAAGACTCTGAGCAGAAAGAGGGACACTAGAGGGAAGACAGGGTGAAAGGCAATCAGAGCGTAGCCAGTGAAAAGGAGTGAGGGATTCTGGGCTGTGAACATTGGAAAATGTAGAAAGTCCTCCTGGGCATTACTGAGCCCTAGAAACCCCGGCTACAGGAACAGTGACAGTCACGCGATAGGTCAGAGATATGTTGGCTGCCATAGTTGTTTCATGTAACAACTATGCAAATGACCACAAACTGGGTGGCTTAACACAATGGAAATTTACTCTCATGGTTTTGGAGGCCAGACCTTAGCTTAATTACATCTGCAAAGACCTCCTTTCCAAATAATTTAACATTCACAGGTCCCAGGGATTAGGAAGTAGACACATGTCCTTTTGGGGGCCACCAGTTACCTGTAGTAGGCCTGAGGGGGAGCTTGTGCTTCCTCAATCTAAAGGGTAGGTTTTTTCTTTTTGTTGTTGTTGCTTTCTTTAGAGTAGTAAGCACATCTGATCAGGGTCTGCATTCTCGTGGTAAATTCAGTGTCTTTGTTTTTATTTCTTCATTCTTAACTCTTCAGAGAGAAGTCAGGTCAGCTTTGGTAACACCAAACTGTCCATGTTAAAATTGGAGGAAGAGAGTAGGTAACCTCGGCTAGAAGACAATTCCACCCGAGTCTCTCGTGTGTCTGTACCTCTTGCAAGAAGAGGCATTGGCTGTACATTCAAGGATATTTGTATAGTGAAAAGCCTTGGAAGACAGAGATAATGTCTTCCTCTGGAGCAGAGGGAAGGTTTATTTGTTATCCAGTGTAATAAAGGTAGCCTCCCTTTAGGTAAAGCTCAGGCATCTACCTGTAGACCATTATGAAATATTGGTGTCCCGTGAGCTTGAGGTTCCTCAGCTGTGAGCAGCGTCCATCTAGCTTGCTTTGTGTTATCCCATGGGACATGGGGGCAAGGGCAACTGACATTAACATGAAGCTCATGCTCTTTGTTATGCAGTGAAGTCTTTTGTCTCTGACATGAGTCTTGTATATTCTGCTAGCATCCGTGACACTGTAGCAGGCTAACTTATTAGCTTGCAGGTCAGGTAAAAACCCAGAGCCCTTGCAGTTCTCGATAGCTTCCTTGAGGCCTCCTGGCTTAAGCCGAATTCATTAACTTCACTGTTATCAGAGGGCCAGGACCTGAGTGTTTATCTAACTGTTGAAATAACCAAATTTAGTTCTAATTTGGCTACCATTCCTGCTTCTGTGCTTTTCCTATAGAACTCCAGGGAATGAAGAGTTAGTGATAGGGTTTTAAGTAGTGACATCTGCCACAGTGGTTTGATTGGAGCTGGGAGAGTATGCAGAAGATTAATTGTAACAAGTTTAAGGCTGAATAGGGAGTTTATGTGCCATAAATAAAAGTGTGCATATGTGAAGACATATGTATGAGTGAGTTTATTGCAACATGGTCATAATAGCGGAAATCTGGAAGAAACCTGAATGTCCATCCAGAGGGTTGAATAAAATATAGTACATCCATGCCATGGAATATTATGCAGCTATTAAAAAGAAAGGAGTAAATCTATGTATTTGGACTCAGAGGATATCCTTAACATATTATTAAGTAAAGAAATAAAAGTTGTAGTATTATAAGCATAGCCTGGCCCTTTAAAAAACAACTGTTTGTATTTTTATTTGTATAAACAAAAGAAAGACTTTGGGAAGATACACACTATATTGTTACTTAGCATTCATTACTGTTATAGTCACATTGCCAAATAAAAGCATTAGAAAAAAAAGAGTTAATAGGCTTTAAGTGAATGGAGGCTATTAATAAAAGAGCTTAGCTATGAAGGAAAGGAAAGAAACAGGGTAGAGTTGAGGGAAGTTGGTAATTTTATATTTTTAAAGATGTATTTATGGGGACGTAGCTGCTTGGACAGGAAATCCATTCTTCCATCTGTTCTCTCCCCGTCCTTTCATCCACCTCTCATCCTTCTACCCACTGTATCATTCGTGCTCCCCCCATGACGTTTATGGAGGATGGAGAAGGTGTAGGTGATAACAGTGATGAAAACCCTAAGTGTCTGCTCTCCTGGAGCTCCATTCTAGTTGGGGGTCAGACAGCAAATAAACAAGTCACCAAACAAACAATATAACTGTTGATGGTGCCAGGGTTGTGAAGACACAATAAAGCAGACCGAAGGGTCAGTTAACGATAGGGAGGAAATCGTGGGGTATTTTAGGTAGGGTAGTTGAGAAAGGCCTTTCTGAGGAGCTGATATTTGAGCAGAGGTCTGAATGACAGGATATGCAAAATCTGATGGAAAAAGTTCTAGGAAGAGAGTTAAGCAAGTATAAAGATCCTGATATGAGAACAAGCTCGTCAGGAGGCAATGGTGGTGGAGAGGGTTGCCTATTCAGGGCGCGCCGGAGACGAGGGTCTAGGTTGTGTTGTGGAGCTGTTATTTTTGGGAAGAAGTGAGGTAAGGAGGGAAGGCTGTACTTTTTACCAAGATGTAGCCAACACTGCTTACTCATTCCATGGGAATCTTTTGTTAACAGGAGATAAAGTTCTGGAAATGGGCTGAAAGTACATCCTGTTTCCACAGCACACACTCTCTCTGTGCAATCAAAGTGAACTTTCTGTCTGGGCAGCCTTTTTGCCTGTTGCTGCATGAGTGTTGAAAGCAAACTGTAATAAATAATATTGTGTCAGTGTTATTTTGGTCATCTCATCAGGGTTGTCTTTTCTTTATCCGCCCACCCCAGAGTAATTGATATGAAAAGCATGTACTATAATTTAAATGCAAATATCTCCTTGGGTCTTGATACATTTTCCAAAGTTTCAAGGTGGAAATTGCTTCCCAAACAAAACTGAAAGTATATTTAGGATTAATGTGCACATGTGGAGCTCCTAGACTTGTATCAGCATCGTTGCTTTGAGCTTCATTAAAAATGAATTAATCTTCCAGGGTGTTTGAGATTAGTTTCTACTGAAGGTCTGCGTGGTTCATGGTGCTATGCACTCACCTCTGAAGAATTTGATTTGCTTCTTTTATTGGCACTTTTAAAAATTGTGATTTTTGTGCCGTAATGAATAGACAGTGCCTTGTAACAGGTAGGGTCTTCTGCAATGCTCTGTTATAAACAAGAAGGTCCTTGTTGGAAGGAGGGACTCGTAACAATGCACCCAGTGCCAAGAGTGACACACAGTAAGGGGGCATGTTGGGAAAAGCTTTCCATGCAAACATCGAGAGCACAAGTATCAGTTTACCCAGGGATGTCCGTGGGAATGTTATGGACCCTCCAAATGCCTGGCTGTTGGGAGTCTTCCTTTTGGCTGAGATGCTGGTGTGTCCATGGGCTACTTTAAGAAGTATTTACTGTTATCTATAACATTTTCTCAAGCATTTTTATTTCAAGCCTTCTTGTAACAAAATGGCCAACTTATGATGAGAAATCACTTTAGATGAACTCTGCTTTTTATGCAGTACCTTTCCTGCTAAGAAGTCCCTGAGCATTCTCAATATAATGCTATTTGGACTTACAACATTCCAGATGCTGTCACTGGGGATAAAAATTGCAAATATTCCGCTTTTTGAGCAAGGCTGATACTAGGTGAAATACTAAGGTTTTTTTTTTTTTTTGTTGTTGTTGTTGTTATTGTTGTTTTCTTCCACATATGCAATCAAACTCTTTGGTGCTACTACCTGACACCACATGCTTTATAACTCTTGGTGGGAAGAGCTAAATTTCATTTCAAGAAAACCTGCAGAGCTTCACATTATTATGCAAAACCCTCAGCTGCCAAGCAGCCTGGACATAGGGTCTTAGGACCCCTGGGGGTGTTCTTGCCAGACCCGAGGTTCACTAGAACAACACAGAAGTTTCATATTCTGGAGAGAAGCCAGCCAAGGAGCTATCCTTTCCTTCCAAAATCCAGAGTTTTGTGGAACTTCCACTGAAACACAAATAAGACCAAAATTCACAAAGCAGGGCTACTAAGTCCAGCACAATGCACCCAGAGACAGCAACCTAGAGCACCAGAAGGGGCAGCTGGCACTTTGCACACCCCTGCAGTAGAAACTACAGGACTACAGAACCATTCTGAACTTGAAGTGTAAACTTTGAAGAAATGCAGGTAGAAGCTCATATTCTTATATATGAATTCTTACATGAGATGAGAATTCTTACACTGTACAAATTCTCATTCATAATTGCTGAAATATTCACATATGAGGAAGTTCTCATTGCATTGCAGACTAGAGTACTATGGACACCTTCAAACACGGAAGAACATAATTGGAAAATGCAGAATTAGAAAGACAAAGGAAGTGAAAATCTGCACAAGAGCAGAGCAGAAACATTTTCCTGAGGCACAAACTCAGGAAAACATTTTCCTCAGATATCTGTCTAAGGGTTTTTCTAATTCTTGTCGTGCACACTCTTTAGCACACTGCAGTGTCGAGCTCTTCCACAGCTGCATAGTTTTAGGGGACTCCTGTTATCCTTATGTAGTGTCAAGTTAACGCATCATTTTTTAGGCTGTTAAAGAATCTGAATTAGGTGAATTTTCAGTTTTAAGTGTTCAGAGTAGAAATAGGCCTACATCTCTAGGTTAATTAGCTGAAAGCAAGTCCACTGAAATTAATTTGTTAAAAATTAGACTGTCAAAAGACATTTCTCCATATGATTAATTGGCAGGGAGAGAATGTCAAAGATTGTATAAAACTCAGGGTCGTTTTAGTTCAATTTGTTTTCAATCCAGTCCATTGTCTTTAATGTCTCTTACCTCACAACTGCCTTAATCAAATGACTGTTTTGCATTTGTTTCAGAATTTTGAAAGTTCTCCCTGTCTGAAATGTTGGTCATATACCTCAGTGCCATTCCCTGGGGATCCACAGGTTCTTGCTTGGTGACCAGGTGGAGGTTGTCATCACTGTATCAGAGACGCGGGGCAGAGGTTGGTGGGGAAGATTGGAGAATTTGGTTCACGGTGTAGTCAGTTTGGGTTTGGGCAGAATGAGGTTTGTTTTGCTGTTGTGCTGTGTAGGGCCGTTTAACATAATTTAGTGCTAAGGAAACACAACAATATAATTTTTAATATCCTTTGTAATTCGATGCCTTCTGTACAAAGGAGAAAGAAATGACATTTCTTCTCTTTTTGGAACTCTTGGGATTTACCACTTTTATTTTCACATTCTTTTTGCTCACGTAATAGGCTATAAATCTTAATAAGGAGTTAACCTAAATTGGATATAACATTCATTTGTAGCTACCAGATTTTGCCTGAAATGTTGGAATATTTATTCTCATTTCTTCGTACTTAATTGAAAGTGCTTAGTAAATGGTAAAGTACTATGTAAATATGATCAATAATTACCTTAAATGTTATCCAGATTTAACAACTACCAGTCAATCAGGTAATAACAAGCATTTTACTTATTTCTCTCTAAGTGCAAAAACATGATATTAGGTGGTCGGGGGTTCTGAGGAGCAGACATGGCACTAGACCTCAGATAATTTACTCTGTGTCCAGCGAGACCTGAGATAATTTAATTCCTGACTTATGGCCACCAGGTGAGTCATTTACAATGAACTCGATGGAGTTCTGGGAGCACTTTCTCTCCTCTTAACATTCAAGGCCAATGTTCAGCTGCCAAACCACAGCTGGCAGCTGGCTGAATGTGAGCATTCCAGCTGAAGTGAGCGTTCTGGTCGCAGGGACAGGGACGCAGGGCTGTGCAGCCGCGGCCACCGAGAGCCTGCCTGGGACATCTGCGAAGTCCGCGAGGAAACGACACTGAACAGATGAAGTTCTAATGACTTAACTATGTTCTTCTGTTGCCACATTTGGGTTTTTTTCCTGAGGTCTCATATAACAAATAAATATTTCAATAAGCACTTATGCATAAACCTTTTTTATATACTTCAAAGTATTTCCTTAAAAAATATCCTCAGAGGTAAAATCACCACGTTAAGGAAAATAAATCAAGCTTCTTGATACACAGTTTCAAATTACTTTTCAAAAGGTAAATACTATCAATTACCACTTCTACCGAGTCACGTAGGAGAACACACATTTTAACAAATTCTTACTAACATTGGGTAGTAAAAATTTTAAGCTTTTCTAGTTTACTCATCAGTAAAATTTTTAGTTAAAGATTGTTTTTCAAG
>PVJI01012541.1:0-51238 GCA_004026765.1 Micronycteris hirsuta | reverse complement strand
TAAACAAATCAACCAAAAAAAAAAAAAAACCCCAAACAGGGCTTAGAGCCTGTAAGGACAGCTCATTGTATGCTGCTTTTTTTTTTTTTTTTTTTTTTGCACTTGTTTAGTGCTTTTCTGTTTGAAGAGCCCTTCCTTCAACCTCCCTGATTTCATTTGCTCCTCACAGCAGCCCGGTGGGGTGGTTTCCATGCTCATTGCTCCCACCTCACACAGCGGGGACCCAGAGAGGCAGCTCCGGGTGGCTGGGTGGCCAGAGAGTGTGAGCAAACCCAGATTTCCTGGCTGCAATGTTTGGCTTGTTTGTTTGTTCCTATCAGACAATTCTAAAGTCTTTAGCTAATAATGTAAAAAGCTCTAGAAGTACCTTTTCTCTCTTTTTCGTGTTTAATTTAAAATATTACTTAACAGCACTTAGCCACCTCTGGGGTCATCAACACCATGGAACTGTGGAAAGAGGGTCAGAGGGTCGTCGTGAGAATGTCATTTCTCTTCCCAAGGGTGACATTTTCCGCTTTCTGATCAGTTATTTATTTCCTTACCCCCTCTCCCATGGAGGTCCCAGCCCTGTGCCTCCATGTCCTTGCCTCTCTGCCCGCAGTCCCACCCATAGGTGCCGCCAGTGCCCAGAGGGACCCCAGGCTTTATGAGAGGTGTCTCTGGTCCTAGGTCAGATGCGAACAGCTTTTCTTTCAGAAATAGCTTTATCCGAAAGACATCCCAAGGGCTTGTTGATGTGGGGTGAATAATGGAGTCAGGAATCCTTTTAAACCCAACAAGATAGATGTCTCCCTGCTGCCATCTTTCCAGACAGAAGCAAACTCAGTTATCCTGCTTGGGATGCTTTAGGGTCCAAAAAAAAAAAAACAGATTTGCGTTTGGATATATGGCCCTTTCATTTTGCAGTTTGGGTTTCTGGGTGAGCTTTATGTTGGGGTCCCTGGCCAGGGCAGGTAGCCACCTTCATCTTTGACTTTCTAGATTGTGAGTTTCACAGTTCAGCTCTCATAGCCGGTATAGAAAAAGAACTTGGAATACACAAGTATGTCCCACATCTTTGCTTAAACATCACTCACAGAGACCAGTCGTCACCAATCCTGCTCTATACGTCAGCTGCCATATTTGAAGATTTCTAATTACTGAATTCATTGTTTGCATGTGTTTAATGTGACTTCGGGGACCGGTGGAAGAGGCCTGAGCCGTGCCCGGCTGGCCCACCTCTTCTCTCCAGGACCTACCACTGCGGGCGCCTAATGACTGTCTGACTGATTGACGTTTTGTTTCACAGGAACAGCTGATCTGCCGATAACCGTCACCCCAAACCCTGAGTCACTTCCTCCTGGGAAACTGTTACCGATTTCACCAACATGGCCTTTCTCAGAAGTCCAGTCTCCCTCGGCAGTGGACACAATCAGGAATGTGCTGGGCCCGTCCCCTGGCAACACCAGCGTGCTGCCGTTCACACGGACACCTCCCCCCAAGACACACCGCAGAGCGAGGGCTCATGGGGACCTCTCTTCCTCCCTTTACCAAGGAAGCGGATATAGCTCCTCCTTTGAGCCTTACAAGGATTCCACTGAGTCGCTGGTCCCACCAGGACCTCAAGGGGGAAAAGAGACGGCCAGCGTGTCAGGTTTGCCTCACACTAGCATGCTCCCCTCATTGTCCACTGCCCCGTCAGTGCCGGCCTTGAGCCCTGCCCTCCAGTCTGGGCCAGTGTGGGTAGGGACTCCTTCCATCTCAAAACGACATTCTCTAAGGTCAGACATCCTTCCACTTCTCCCTCCATCTCCATCCTCTTCATTGGCTCCTGACTCACCTCATTCCATCATCTTTTCTAAGCCAGCCGAGCGACCCACCAAAGTGCCTCTATTCCCCCAAAAAGCTCCAACCGCCTCCTCTTCAAGTCAGAGTGTAGCTAATCCCCTACACCTATTTGCTGATGAAACGAACCACACTCCATCCAAAAATGCTCGGGATTTAATAGGCATCCCTCATCTAGGTTTTTCTGGATCTTCAACAAAGCAGTATTCGGAGCTGTCCTCCACAGAGAGTCCTCGCTCAGCAAGCTCCCCTACGCCAGAATTTCTGAGCTCCGGGGCAGAACTGGCCCAGCTGTCTCCCCCTCCGGTAGCACCTGGAAGTCTTCAGCTGCCAGGCAGAACTCCCTCGTGGTCAAGGTTGGAAATGGCTTCAAGCCCCGCATCCACCCGGCCAATCGAAGCTGAGGTGGACGAAAGAGCGCACAGTGGGGTGGCTTTGCCGGCTTGGAAGACTGCGGCAACAGCAGTGACCCGTGAGGCTGTGCCTTCTTCGCTTTTCCAGACTGCTGAGTCAGTGGCAGTGGAGACGACCAGCAGAAAGCCAGCCCCCGCCACCACAAAGGACTCTGCCAACCCAGAGAATTCTGAAGGGCCTGCCCTTTCCGCAGAACACACATCTTTCTCTTGGGTGCCTTCTCCTCTGCCTGCCGCTACAGCCGGCCAAGGACAAGCCAACCTTTCTGGGGCGGTTCCTGCATCTCCGTCGAAGGGCGCAGCGGCAGATGTGCCCTCCACACCTGCTTTCGGGCAGCCGGCACAGAATCATGCCTTTCCATCCGTTGAGCCCAGAATGCCAACTCCTCAGGACGAGGGCCAGGATGGACCCCCTCCTGCTGTAGCTGCCGACTTCCTCCTCTCAAGCAAATTTCCTCATCTCCTTGCCACGACTCAGACGTTTCCCCCGCAGAAAGAGAATAGCGTGACAGCTGTTTTAAAGGAAGACGAAAAGGCACATTTCACGGGTGCTCTCCAGACCCTTCCAAGTGAAGAGATTCAGAGTCTTCACACTATAAATGGATTTGCCTCTGGTTTTAGCACTGATCGTGTTTCACCCACTGTCATTACAACACCAAGAGCAACCCTTCCTTCAGAATTATCTCCACGTTCTATCCCCTCCCGACGAGCCACCCCGACTGTTTCCCCATCTCCCAGCTCTTCCAACAGCAATCCAGAGACTCATGCAGCTGCGACAGACCATTCCGAGCTGCCAGTTTCAACTTCCAAACAGGTGACAGCATTTCCCTCCTCCACCGAGGTCTATGATTTCTCAACAATGGGAAACGGGAAAAAGCCAGCCGTCACAGATGTTTTCGGGAGTTCTCTTTCAGCAGAAACTGGATCCCTTTCCACAGAACCATCCATATCTGGCATGCAGCAGCCAACAAATTACAATGTAAATGGGCACACCATTAACTCCACAAGTTGGAAAACTCATTCAGCTTCCTCTACTGCTCCCTATGATTTAGCTTCAGCTGTCAGTACAATAGAATCTCAGGATTTCAAAGACACTGCTGGGCATTCAGCAACTGCAGAAGGCTTTAGTATTCAGGATCCAGTCCTTGACACAAGCACCAGCCAGCCAGTCCAACAGTCAGCCGTTACCACGGTGGGAAACCATACAGACATCTTGTCCATAAGTAACGACAACCACTCCAGGGTCTTCCAAGCAGCTGAGGTTGAAGATCACCCGTCCACCAGTCAACTCGCCAGCCAGTCTCCTCCCCACCTGCAGCGGCCTGCCCATCCAACACCTTCACTCTGGCTAACCTCTCCAAGTCTGCCTTCCACAGCTGGTTTGCAGGCCGTGTTTTCGGATGGAATGGATACAAGTTTCCAAATTTCCAGCAGCATCTACCCATCTCCTGTGATAAATGCGTCCACACCATTCCAGAGTGTCCCGAGATACCACTCTACTGCTGAATCTCCTCTGTCTACCAGTGCCTTATTCAGGACCCCATCCAAAGTGCTTCTGCCTTCTCAGCACCCCAAGAAATGGACAGGGACAGCCACTAATGCAGGTAGTTTGTTTCCTGGTACCCAGAAAACAGGTATGACTGCTTCTGTGGCCAAAGCATCTTCAAGCTCAACACAGATACCCAGCTTTGCTCGTGAGCAGACACACCTTGTCTCACTGATGAATGGATTAGCAGCCCCAAGCAGTCATGTCCTTGATCCTCTGCTGACTTGATTTTTTTTAAGTATTCACAATTAAGTGTCCTTATTACCAGCCATAGCTTTGCTGTAACTGTCATCTTCATTATGCTTAATTGACTTAATGAGCCTAAGCCGCTTTGCCTGAATTTCAGAGCACAGGGACTTTTCACCGCAGCAAACCCATAAGTTACATCCACTCATCACCACAAGTGATGTGTGCACTCTGGGCCAATGACAACCTTTGCTTTTTCTCTCTCTACAGCAGACTCTGCAGTGTCATCCAAGGCAGAACCAACAACAGCAGCAGCTTCCACGTTGTTTCTGAGGAAATCCAGTCCAGCCCTGTCTGCAGCCCTGGTTGCCAAGGGCACTGGCAGCAACCCTTCAGCTGGGGTCTCAGGATTAGTCAAGAGCAGTTTGACCACTACTCTAGCGAAAAATGTCACAAACAACACAGCATCCGGCCCAAAGGCGACCCCGGGCGCGGTCCATCCAGCCTTCCCATTCACTCCAACCTATATGTTTGCAAGATCCGCACACACTATGAACACTCACACAGCCATGCAGGGGAACCCAGGCACCGCCTCTGGCCTGTTGTCCACAACACACCTCCCCAGGAAATCACAAGCCATGCACACGAACTTCCCGAACCCCACCAGCTCAGACCTGCCCAGGGCGTCCACCACACGCTCACTGACAATCACGGCAGCCTTGACGTCCATTACTTCGCCGGTAAGGGCGACCCGGCTGCCGCCTCTGCTGGCAGAAAACCCAAATGCTGCTCTTCCCGCTGTGTCGACAGCTATGGTCACCACTGGCAAGGTAGTGTCCAACCTGGAGTGCCAGATGTCCAGTAAACTCTTGGTAAAGATAGGTAAGACTCCATTACCTTGATTTTACTTGAAAGCAGCAAGCACGTGATGGCTTCAGAGATGCAACAGAATTATTAGATTTCTTTGAGTTCAGCGGCTCTCAACCAGAGGCACTTTTGCTCCCCCTTCCCCAGGGGACATGTGGCCTCATCTGGAGATGTTTTGGGATCTACACAACTTAAAGGGTGGGGAGGATGCTGCTGGCATCTAGTGAGATCGAGATTAGGGCTCTGCTAAGCATCCTGCATTGCCCAGGGCGGTTGACAACAAAGAACAGCCCAGCCCAAAATGTCAGTAGTGCCAGGGTTGAGAACCCTCAATCTTTATCAAGTGACAGAGGTGAGGACAAGCATTACAAGATTCTAGCCTTGTGATCACTTCTGATATCAGAGGTCCCTCGGAAAACAGGTAAGCCAGGGGTCTGAGACAGCAAATGTGCACCCAGGTTTGCCTGAAGAGCGGATGGGTCAGTGATGTTTCACAGGAGTGAATGCTGTGTTAGTAAAATGTACCATCTTGGGAAGTACTACAGAATTCAGAAAGGCTTGTTGTCATGTATGTTCTCCATCAGCAGATACGAAAAGTACAGCCATGGGACACTATGTGGGAACCCAGGATTTCTTTTAACATAAAAAAGGAGACCCTGCAATGCTGGGAGGCGATGCTGTCTTTCAGCCCCCACCTCCCAGCTGCGGCACAGCAGACCAAGAAGGCACGGGGCCTTTTGATAGTGTGGTAGCGTTTGCTCTCAAAACATTAGACACGGTATTTGAAAGAGCATGCCAATGTTGAATGCTCGCATCCTGCCTTCCTCTTGGCCCCACAAAGAATTTAATGAAATCATCTCTCTAGACATATCCCATTCTAAAATGGGAAATTGTGAAACTAGGTCTAGCAGAAAGTGCAGTATCTCTTTCTATATCTCAAGAAATTACACCATCTGGTTTTCCACTTTCCCTCCCCCTGGCCCTCCAGATCTGTGCCTCTTGCTCTGAGCGGCAACCTCTGCCACCTAGATGCAGAAGTCTGGAACATTCTCCCCCTCTCATTTTCACCGACCCCCATCACCCCAGCCACACCCAGCCACACCCAGCCAACCACAAGTTACTTTTAGGTCTACCTCCAGAATACCTCTTCTTTCCACCACCACTGCCACTTCCCTCGTTCTCATCGTCACGATCGCGCACCTCAGTTTCTGCAACAGCAGCCAGTTTATCTCTCTATGTTCAGACTCCCCATCCCACAAAACACACACACACACAGCCTGTTCTCCAGCCTGCACTTAAAGGAACCTTCTAAAATGTGTGCCTTGATTTTAAACCCTTCATTTCCCATTACCCTCAGGACCAAGCTTAAACCCAGAGTGAAATATTTCACTTTTCTCCCCTGTGCCTTTGCACTTGGTCTTCCCTCTGCTGGGAGTGGGTGGGGACAGTTTGTCCCCTGCTTGGCCTAGCTCACTCCCATTATCCTTCAGAACTCAGCAGAAGCATCAGTTCCTCCAGAAATCATGCCTTGATCTCCATACCTCTGCCCAGGTCAGAGCTCGCTGCTCTCCCTAGGGCCTCCAGCAGCACCCCAGGTGTCCCTTCAAATAGCACCTGTCACATTCAATCACAACTGCCTGTTTTCACCCTGGTCTTCATCTCTGTCTGTCGCATTTGTGGGGTGGGGACTGCCTTCCTGATTCAGGGTCCTTTTTGTCTGTTGCACCTAGCTCAGGGCCTACATCGAAGTCAGCTCTCAGGAACACTGCTGAGGGAATTCCCTTGCATGCAGAGCCATCAGGGCAGGCCCTGCTGAGTCCCACCTTTCAAACTCAGAGGCAGCATTGGTCAGAAATGAAGTGCTACCTGCCTAGGAGATGTGTCTCCACACAGATGGCTAGGGCCTTCTTTCCTTGGGACGAGAGCAGGATCAACAGAGCTCCTACCCCAGGGCTGCCCCCCCCCCACTCCATTGGACCTGAACTCAACTGGCTTCATTCAGAACTTGTGAGAGGTGGCGGCTGGGGGGAGGAGAGGAGAGCTCTTTCATTATGACGTCTGCCTCCTTACCCTGACTACTACGCTTCGGTTTTGTCCCCCAGTTCTCTTTCTGACGCAAAGGAGAGGGCACATCAGTGAACCCTTGAAGTTCAGTGTGGCCAAAGGGCTCACGCAGGCATTGCGGAAGGCTTTCCAACAGAACGACGTCTCTGCTCACGTAAGCCCCTTGCTTCTGTAATCAGACTAATTTCTCTATATCTTCTTCTTGGGTCCAGAGTGTGTTCAGATAGTTTTCCTCCTCCCTGGGCACCATAACTATGCTGGCCGGAAGTAGCATCTTTTTCCATTTTGATCAACAGTGAATGTGTGGTGGGTGGAGAAAAATTTTGAGGTGGAAAATGGAGGCTAATTGCCCTACGTCCAGATTTTTTTTTAAAGCCTTGACGTACTGTTTTAAATTGTCCTATTATCTCATTGTTTGGGGAAAATATTTAATATAATTAGTATAATTCTCTAGATACCATCCATTGCTTCTTCCTTTATCTCCCTCACCATTGTAAATAGTTAACGATTTATTTCTGGACATTTAAAAATTACTCTGACCTGTAAATTGAGTGCAGCTTTGCTTAAATTGCCAGCAGCAGACAGGGAAGGGAACACTTTTCCCCTCCACTTTAGTGCCAAGTGCTGTTCCACACCTGCTAGATGATTTTGAAGGCACATGTCAGTGATGGAAGCCTTGCTTTACGCGCTTTTGGTTTGATTCCATGTTTGAAAGCAGTAAATGCGATTGCCACTTGGTAGGCACCCTTTGAAACCCTGGCCTCTTCCCTTGATGCTTTGTTCTACAGCTGCGTTCAGCTGGTGGTGCCCCTACCCACCCACCACCATCACCATCACACCAAGGACTACATAATTTGTCAGTTATGATCAACCTCTTTCACATAATTATAAACAAAAAATGAAAGAAATGCATTCTATGTGAGGCATCTGTGATTTCTGCACCAGAAACTATTCGAGAGTGGAAAATGTGAATGTTTCCATTGGTTGTCTGATACAGGTTTCATTGAACTTCTGTCATTTGCAAATGACCTTCACAGTTTTTTTATTTTATTTTATTTTATTTATTTTTAGAGAGAGGGGAAGGGAAGGAGACAGGAAGAGAAACAGCAATGTATGGTTGCCTCTCACATGGCCCTCATGGGGACCTGGCCCGCAACCCAGGCATGTGCCCTGACTGGGAATCGAACCAGGACCCTCTGGTTCCCAGCCCGTGCTCAATCCACTGAGCTACACCAGCCAGGTTTTTTTTAAAGGTTTTTTTTTTTTTTTAAGATTTTATTTATTTATTTTCAGAGAGAGGAGAAGGGAGGGAGAAAGAGCAATGTATGGTTGCCTCTCACATGGCCCTCACTGAGGACCTCGCCCGCAACCCAGGCATGTGCCCTGACTGGGTATCGAACCGGGACCCTCTGGTTCCCAGCCCGCGCTCAATCCACTGAGCTACACCAGCCGGGCTGACCTTCACAGTTTTTGTCTTTCCTGCATGTCATCACAGACTACTGTGGCAATTAGTTTGTGTTAGTACTTTTCTTTTTCTATTGTACTTTTCCCATTAGTATTTATCCTGTTATACCCACTTCCCCCGCAATCACCACACTGTTGTCCATGTTCATGAGTCCTTTCTCCTTTGGGCTTAACTTCTCCACCCCCTAACCCCCCTAATTTTTTTAAATCAGCTCACATTTAAAAATTAAATACATTTCTTTTGAAATGATGTTTGATATTACCGTCATAAATGGAAATCAGGATCATTTGCCACAAAGAAAATGTAATCATAAAAATGAGAGTGATGGCAACAGCTTGTTAAATTGACGCTAAACAGCATTGGCAGAAATATGATCTGCAAGGCTTGGAGAGGTATTGAAAGAAAGTCAGTAATCCCCAACCAGAGACTTGGTCCTCAAGGTCATTAGAAGGGGTTGAACAGGGGTCACTTGCTCTCTGGTGTTACTCAGTGTTATGTCCGTGCTCCATCCGGAAGTATCTCATTCTACCTAAAGCGGCCTCTAAAATTTTTTTCGTTTTTCGATGACAGGTTACATTCAGTATTATTTTGTATTAGTTTCAGGGATACAGCAGAGTGGTGAGATAATCATGTATCTTACAGAGGGATCCCTCGATATTTCAAGTACCCACCTGGCATAGTTATTACATAGTTATTACAATATCATTGACTACATTTCCTAGGCTGTAGTTCACATCCCCGTGACTGCTTTGTAATTACCAATTTGTACTTCTTAATCCCTTCAACTCTTTTACCCGGCGCCCCAACCCTCCTCCTCTCTGGCGCCACCCGTCACCTGAGCCATCTTGAACAGCACCTTGGGAAACAAAGTGTGAGGAAACCAAAGGCACACCCGGCCTGTTGCAAAATCGGTTGTCTTGATTTCCTGGGCAAGTGCATGTGATACTACCAATGGAGATGCAAGAGTAAGCAGGGGGAGTTGGGTGTTCAAAACACCCTGACCCGTTAATATAAAACAAGAGCAAAAACAAATAAGAATAAAATCTAAAGCCTTCGGGTCTTCCATTTGGGTCAAAAAGAGCTCAGATCAGCAGTGTGCCCTAGGACTAGGCTGTAAGAGAAAGTCTTTGTGGCCCAGCGCACCTTGGTCTGAACCGACTTACAAGTCAAGAATGGAGTTAAGTCTGAACAACTCTTCAGCTCTTCTCTCAGCTTCTAGCCAGAGGAATTCACCTCAGACACTATTTGACCCCTGTCCTGAAGGTGCCCCCACTTAATCTCTCATTTCTACCTTTTAATTTTTAAGTGATGAGAAGTACAGTAAAGCTTTTTTTTTTTTTTTTGTATTCCATTCCCCGGAAATCTCTTTTGCCTGCTGTCTTGGGTGATAATTGGTGTTCACAGGATTATATGAGGCATTTAAGTAGTCAAACAAAAAAAACCCAAGATTTAATTCCGTTAACATGTAGGTTCAATATAAATTGTATTTTGTTGTATTCTGATATTTTGAGACTTGCCAACCTATGTCTGTTTTACAGCATTGTTAGAATAGTTGTTGAATGAGAACATCCTATTCCCCAGCCATGCTCAATAACTTTAAGTACTGTGGAAACAAATACTGAGTTCTGGGTGTCCATTTGTTTTGTAGGTGGACATTCTGGAACATTCTCATAATGTCACAGTTGGTTATTATGCTACCAAAGGGAGGCTGGTGTACTTGCCTTCTGCAGTGATCGAAATGCTGGGTGTTTATGGGGTCAGCAATGTCACTGCGGATCTGAAGCAGCACACCTCAAACTTGCAGTCTGTGGCAGTACTCGCCTCCCCGTGGGATCCCCAGCCTGCAGGCTACTTCCAGCTGAAAACAGGCAAGTAACTCGGAAGGGAGGGTTTCCTATCCTTTCTGGGATTGGGGAAAGTACCAAGAAGACACCTGTTTAGAAACTCCATTGCTAACTGCTCTGTCATCTCTTAAAGTCCCTGTGTTCCTTCCTCAAACGGCCCTGCTAAACAAACGTCCAAGTGCCCTGCACATCAGCCTAAATTTTTCCTGGATTTCTTAGAAATGTTTCTTCACAGGAGCCTTTCTTCCTAATGTATTTAATTAGTACTTACATGCACCAAGTGCTATATTTTGGGTTTTTTTTTTTCTGTATTATGGATACCAATATCCATAAAACCTATACTTTGGAGCAACACATTCCAGATGCCACTGAATTAGAATCTTTGAGCTTGGGCCTTGGCATCTTCCTTTCAGGCTTCCTGCTGATTGTAATCTTGTGGTTTATAAACCCCAAGCTTGGAGAAACCGTTACCATGGAAAGACACAATGAACTTAGTAATGCAAGTCAATTGATTATTTTTTCCCTCCAAAGAATCAGAAGGCATGACCTCTCTTAGGTTATTTTTTAGCAGTCTTGGAGCAGATGTCTACCTAGTCCAATCAAGTGAAATCACAAAATCCTTTGCATTGGAGGGAATCTCAGGTCCAATCACACTTTGAATTCTTCTAGGTTATAAATCACTTACAAAACTGCAGGCAACACGTGTCGTCCTTTACTTACCTAACTGCTCTGATGTAAAAAGTGTGGTTTTGCTTTATGACTGCCGTGAAGTCCCAGGAACAAAAGCACCACATTGGTGAGTGCCGATTTGTTACTCTCACTCTAGTGCTTCAGTTTGTGAGCCAGTCCGACAACATCCAGTCCTGCAAGTTTGCTCAGACGATGGAGCAGAGACTGCAGAAGGCCTTCCAGGATGCTGAGAAGAAGGTCCTGAATACCAAAAGCAACCTGACAGTTCAGGTAAGGACGAGGGCACTTGAGCTGTGTTATTGACAGAGGCCAATCATAATACAGACATTGGCAAGAGGTGACTGGGTCCCCGATTTCCAAGCTTCCTGGGGTGAACATTACTTTGGACTCTGAGCGTGTGGTGCAGGCAGGACACAGTGCCGCTCGGGCCGCCGAATCGAGTCAGTTCCAGTGCTGGTGAGGATGTCTGGGGTGTGGTTGCTGTGTCGCTGTCTCCCTGCTGCGGTTTGGGATTTTATACTTATTTTCCCACATGAAGGTTCCTTAGGCCTTTCCAATCAATACGTTTATTATTATTTTTTAAAGATTTTATTTATTTATTTTCAGAGAGAGGAGAAGGGAGGGAGAAAGAGCAATGTATGGTTACCTCTCACATGGCCCTCATTGGGGACCTGGCCCGCAACCCAGGCATGTGCCCCAACTGGGAATCGAACCAGGACCCTCTGGTTCCCAGCCCGCGCTCAATCCACTGAGCTACACCAGCCGGGCAATACATTTATTATTTTTTAAAATGGTACTAGAATATACTACATAAAATGTATCAAATGTCTCATATAAAATGAATCATGTCTAAGTAGCTCATGCACTAAGATTTGCCTATTCTGTGATTTTCATTGAGTTGTTTTCCAAATGTCCACATGAAGTCTCTTGCTTCACACACGTGCGTGTGCACACACACACACACACACACAATGTATTTAGGGCTTCCTGTGTGCCAGGACGGTGCTAAGTGTTTTATGAATATTTTGCTACATAATACCTAAAACATTCCTTCTGAGGTATTATTATCATCATTTCACAGAAGAGGGAACTGAGAGAGGGGTGAGAAACTTCCAGAAGGTCACACAGTTGGTAAAAAATAGAATAAAGATTTCAGCAAAGCCCACTCTTATCCACCATGCTACACTAGCATCGATGCAAGGTGGAAATGGGATCCGTGGTGAAATTTTTGGCAAATGCATGAATTATTTCCCAGGAAAATCGCACGGCTGGTGTACTGTATTTCAGTTTCCTGGATTTACAGTAATCATGCCATCCAAAGCCTTTCTCAGACCCATTTTTGTGCAATTATATAGATATAATCCCACTAAAACCAGTGCTTCTTAATGACATTCATCCAGTCCCCCGATTGCTCTAATTAACTGTACTACCCAATATCTCTGTTTTTACTTAACTAAAAGGAACCTCCAGGTTTGCCTTTGCGATGAAACCCAGTGGTTTTGAAACTGACGTTTAGCATAGGTGAAGTATCAGCAACGCCAATATGATGTAGAAAGCATGCAATTTAATTTGAATGAGAAGCTGTCCTTTTCTAGATCTATCCAAAGTGGAAGTATCTCATTATAATTTGGTTCATATTAGACTAAAATCTAAAAACATGTCACAGGCTTGACATTTGTGTAAGGAGTATGACTCAGATCTTTTGTGGGAGATCTTTTGTTTTCTGATTGTATTTGGATTCTCACAGGTACTTGAGTCTGGTTAGAACTAGAATGTACTTGGATGGCATTTAGAACACACTTTGATTGTATTCAGGAAGCATGGACTTACTGAGCACATGCTATTCACCAGGCTCTGAGAGGACACCAAGATTTTAAAAAAGCTGCCCTTGGCCTTAGCAAGTAAGAAAACTTCTTTGGAAAAGACTACAACAGGCAATTCAAAAACTGTATCTAAATAGATTTTAGAAACTCTTGACTATATCAACAGCTCTTGAAATGGATAATTGGGTGAATTGTTTTATTAGTCCCATTTCTCTTTTTGCTCTGGCCAACAGGAAGCCCACAGACAAAGCTGTTGCCTCGGTTCAGTACCCTCTAAGCCCCTCTATCATCGTGCGTAGATAACTGTATGATAGCCATTCCCCTGGGGCTGTCTTTAATGTGTTTTTCCAGAATCTGGTTTTGTAATTATAACTTCCCATTTTATTGTATTAAATATAATTTGTGGAGAACCTTGGATCCTCTGTGGAGTAAGACTACATCAATATTTAATTAATTTGTTGAGAGAATCATTGAAAAGTGACTTATAATTATTATTATTATTGTTTTACTTTATAGCATCGATGCTAGAGGCTAGATTACAGTAGACTCAATTAGGATTTTTTGGTGCAAATGACAGTGTGCAAGTTCACAGGCTTAAAAGCAAAAAGAGGAAGTGATTTGTTCATGTAACTGACAAGTTCATGAGTTCAAGTTCAAAGTTTATTTACTTCAGGCACAATTGGATTCAGGTGCTCACATAATTTCTTCATGCAGTTCTCTCTTCATTTCTCAGCTTGCCTTGCTCTGGGCTGCCATCATGCTCAGGCCTTACAGGGTGGCCCATGGCACCCCACGTTTGCCTCCTTATTGCTCACAGTCTCATGGAACCAAAGTGCATTTTTGTGTCATTCCAGTGAAAATCCTGGGATTAGCTGTCATTGGACCCACTTGGATCCTGTGCCCATTTCTGGACCAGTAACTGTGACCAAGGAGATGAAATGTCCCAATCAACTAGTCCTGGCTCAGGTGCCCACTCCTGGAACTTGGGTGTGGCAGCGTGACCCAAAGCACATGAACTGATAGGAGAAAAGAGGAGTTTCCTCAAGAAAAATTGTGATGCTGTCATAGAAGGGACAATGGGTGCTGGGTGAGCAGAATAGCAGCTTTCCGTTTGGTCATTCTCATGGGTCAGTCTCATGAGCTGCAGCCTGAGTGAGTGGGAGGGATGAGATCAGGTCAGGAGCCCCAGAAGTCTAAGAATAAAGAAGTGATGGGGGCCACAGCACGACTTTCAGGGAACAGTGATACAACCTTGGTCGCAGGCCTGGGGACCTCTTATTTATGAAGCTAGTGTTGAGCAGCCATAAACAATGGTCACACTTTTCTTAGCTAAAAAAATGACCATATTAAAGAAAACACACATAAATGGAAAACATTCTCTGCTCATGAATCAAAAGACTTAATATTGTTAAGAGGTCAGTACTACTAACAGCAATCTAGATTCAGTGCAGTCGTTATCAAAATTCCAGTGACTCTTTTTGTGGAAATCCTAAAACTCACTGAATCTCAAGGGACCCTGAATAGCCAAACAATCTTAAGAAGTTGGAGGTCTCACACTTTCTGATTTCAAAACTTACTACAAAGTTGGCTGGGGTAGGGGGGAGCGGTGGGGGGTAATGCAGACAACTGTAATTGAACAACAATAAAGTAATTAAAAATAAAAAACTTACTACAAAGCTATGATAATCAAAATAGTGTGGTACTGGCATAAACATAGACATATAAACCAAAGTAACAGAATAGAGAGTTCAAAAACAAACCCTTGCATGTATGGTCAAATGATGTTTGACAAGGGTGGTAAGACTAATGGAGAAAGGACAGTCTTTTCAACCAGTGGTATTGAGAAAATTGGACATCCATAAGGAAAAGAATAAAGTTGAACCCTTGCCTAATATCATACACATAAATTAACTCAAAATGGATCAAAGAACTAAATGTAAGATTTAAACTATTAATCTTAGAAGAAAGTAGAGAAGAAAAGCTTTAGGACATTGTACTTGGCAATGATTGGTTGGATATGACACCAAAAACACAGGTGACAAAAGAAAAAATAGATAAGCTGGACTTGGTCAAAATTAAAACCTTTTGTAGACCAAAGGACACAATCAAAAGGCCACCCACGGGATGGGAGAAAATACTTGCACATCATATAGTCTCTAATAGGGGGTTTATATCTAGACTACATAAAGAACTCCTACAACTCAACAACAAAAATTAAACAGCGCAGTCAAGAAATGAGCAAAGGATTCGATTAGACATTTCTCTAAGAAAATACACAGACGAGCAATAAGCGCATGAAAAAATACTCTATATGACTGATCGCTAGGGAAATGTAAATCAGAACCACAAGATACCACTTCACACCCATGAGGAAGGAAGCGATTATTTTAAAATGGAATATAATGCATTGGTAAGGATGTGGAGAAACTGGAACCCTTGCGCACACTGCTGATGAGCATGTCAGATGGCAGTTCCTCCAAAAATTAAATGTAGAATTACCGTATGGCCCAGCAGTTCTGGTCACAGGTGTGTAACCAAGAGGACTGAAAGCAGGAACTTGAACAGATATTTGTACACCCATGTTCATAGCCGCCGTATTCACAACAGCCAAAAACGTGGAAGCCACCCTAGTGTCCGTCCACAGATGAGTGGATAAATGTGGTGTACAGGGACGATAAAATGCTATTCATCCTAAAAACGGAGCTTAATTCTGACACATGCTATAACCTGGATGAAACTTGAGGACATTATGCAAAAGGAAATAAGCCAATCACAAAAGGACAAATAGTGTATGATTCCACTTATGAAAGGTATTTCGTTTCATCAAATGAATGGAGACAGACGGTAGAACAGGGGTGGCTGGGGCTGGCGGGTGGGGAGGGTGGGGAGGTGCTTAATGGGTGCAGAGGCCGCGTCGGGATGATGAAGAAGTTCTGGAGACGGGCAGTGGCGGCGGCTGCATCATGTGAATGTACCTAATGCCACTGAACGGTACACTTGAAATTTATGTACTTTACCACAATAACAATGTATGAAACTGATACAATGTCGTATGTCAGTTAACCTTCAATAAAAATATTCTTAGCTTAAAAACGTGCAAGTACCCGGTCAAGTGTCATGTGCGGAGAGGCCCCCAGGCTGCAGGCTCTTGGGGACCCAGTGAAACTGAGTCTTGTTGAAGAGCAGAAAATAGAATGCTCACAGCAGAGATAAAGGTTGGAGATAAGGGCCTGCAATGTTATTTTCGTTACTACTTCTGTAGGTGGCAGTGCATCAAGGGCTTTTGAATTGTTCGGAAAGAAGTGCCTTTCTTCTTGGTAACTTGAGAAAGAGGTGTGAACACCTGTGGCTAAATCACATTCCAAAAATAGGTGCAGAGAGGAGTGTAAGTGTGTGCATTAATCGTGGGACTGTATCAGCGCTCCTTAGCCTCCCTGCCTGTTAGGAACTGGGCCGCACAGCAGGAGGTGAGCTTGAATGTGACGCACTCGAATCATCAAGAAACATCCCTGCCCCTACCTGGCCCGTGGAAAAATTGTCCTCTAGGAAACTGGTCCCTGGTGCCAAAAGGGTTGAGGACTGCTGGACTATATTATATATACTCTGTGATAGTGAATTTAAAAGGAATTTCCACTCATGGGGAAAAGTGAGTAATAACATGAAGAAGCTATTCTTGACAGTCTTCCTCAAAGCAGGGTTTAAAAGGAAAGTCTCAGGCATGTTTATGTCTGAGCATGCCAAGGCCTGGGAAGGACGGATACCGATCAGCTCCTGTTAGGAAGAGAGGACACACTCAAATGAAGATATTTTAAGGACATCCAGTGAAAGGGACCCTTTGCAGAAGCCTGGGCAGCTACTAGGGAAACCACAGGGACAGTGCAGTACCCAAAGCTGGAACAGTGGGGCAGAGGTGGGAGGGGAGGGAACGGTGACAAGAAACCAGAAGCCCAGCTACCCTACAGGAGCTTTACCCCACGGGCAGGGTATCCCCAATACTCTGACTTTTCCCTCCCTCTCTCCTTATCCTTCTGATCTCCCTTTAGCTGAAGCCAGAGGGCAGAAGAACCCGCCTAGGTGGTCCACAGGGTCTGCCTCTGGGGGTGCTGAGCAGGATGAGAGGGGGTGGCAAGCGGATCTGGAGGAGGAAGGAGCGGACAAAGATGGTCTCACCAAGTGGAGTGACTTCCTGCTGCATCTGGTTTCCACATCTCATCTTCAGGATATTTTTGTCCACACATTGACCCAGAAAACCTAATTTGCCAGTGACGGAAACACTGACTTAGACAGCATGCAAGAAGAAAACCGCACCGTCTCATAGTCATATTTGCATGTTCTATATTGCATTCATAGACCACAGGAAATAGAGTCACTCTCTAAAGAAGCTATTTTCTATTTCTGAATTTCTTTGTAATGAGGTTCAGTCACTCTGTTACTAGGTTGGTGTACATTCCCTGTCCTTTCAGCTTTAAAGTTCCCCAAAAGTTTGACGCGGGCTTTCTCTGTGTGAGCCCTTGAGCGCTCCTTAAATTTAACCTTCCTATGCTCTGCTTTGTACTGGCAGATCCCTAAAAGTCATCTGAGACAGTTTAGTCCCAGAAAAGATGCAAACAGCCTGGGTTTGAATCCTGGCTCTGTCACTTTGTAGCTGTGTGACCTTGGGCAAGCCTCAGTTTCCTCCTCTGTAAAAGGGAGTCATAATTAGGTACGCCCCCAGGGGTCGTGGTGGGGACTGAATGAGGTGACGCGCCCTTAGCACGATGCCTGGCACGTAGCGAGCCATCCGTGAGTGACAACTGTTATCCTTATCTCTTCCTCGCTCTTTCCCCACCTCCCTTTCATTTCTACCCTCAACTCCTGCTTAAACGTCTTCTATCCTCGGCCTCCATGAAACAGACCCTCATCTTATGTGGCGTGTCTCCCTCTCCTTTCCTCCTGTGTCCATTCAGATGGTGAGCACGTCCAACGCCTCCCAGACCGTCACGCTGGTGTACGTGGTAGGCAATCGGAGCTCCTTCCTCAATGGCACCGTGGCCAGCAGCCTCCTCCGCCAGCTCTCTGCAGAGCTGGTGGGGTTCTACCTCACCTACCCGCCTCTCACCATTGCTGAACGTGAGTACGTCCCTGCCATACTGGGACTCTGCCATTTTCCCTGGGGCCTTTCTTCACTCTGCAAACATTCACTGTGGCAGGCTGCCTACTCACTCTTTGGTCATAAAACAGCAACTGGAATAAGAGATACATGGGATTGAATTGATGATAAGTTTATTGCACACGTAAAAAAGCCCTTGCTGGGTGCCTTTACTCTTCATATGTCTCTTACCTCATTTAATCCTTATAACCAGCCTGTGAGGTAGGTGCACAGTGAGCACCATTTTGCGGATGAGAAAACTGAACTTTGTTACATTTAATAAAACTACGCTAACACAGCTAACACGCTAGCGAGGCCTGGAATCTGGGGTTTGAAGCCAAGCGGTCTCCTCTGAGCGTACAGTCCTGCCTGGTAGGGCGTCGGTCCTCATAGTGATACGAGGACTACCCTCATATCACTGTGGCTACCCCTCTCCTGCCATCAGCAGGTGTCCCGGGGCCTGCCGCCCTTGCTCTGGCTGCAGGTATCAGTGCAGCTCATTTGCAGTCAGCACTGGGACTTATCTTGCTGAAGTCCCCGTAGTCTCGTGGCCTCGTCTTCCTCTAATGCTTCAGTTACGTAACCCTCATTACTACACAGCAGGCACAGGCTTCAAAGACAATGCAGCTACCCTTTGGCCCCAAACACTTACTTGTTAGCCAAAGGAAGGAAAGATTTGTACTTTTAAGTGTAATTGTTGGTACATTTCTCAAGGTCATTGGGCAAGTTCTCTTTTAAAACACATATTAGCAAAATTCTTTCTGTTTCCTTCCATGGTTGTTTGCAATGCTGTACGTGGATGTATTTCAGCCCAGGTAGACATTCAGAATTTTTTTTTTGAATGTTTGTTTAATAGCAAGCTTTTGTGAATTTCCATGTAGGAAGGAAAGATAACTGGATTTTACGGAAAAGATTACGTCATAAAAGAAGGCTTCATGACACCTGGCAGCACGTGAAGAATTTATTTTCTCTCATCTTGTATTTTGGTAATAACAACAGCTAAGATTTATGGAGACTTACTGCGTGTCAGGCACTGGGCTAAGCCCTTGGTGTGCATTAACTCTGATGGTCACTGCACCTGTGAAAAAATGTTAATTACAAGCATTTGGCTGCTAAACGCAGTCCTTTGACATTGGACAAATCCATTCAAGAGATAATCGTTCCTAACAATGGTAGTGATGGTTGGATCTTTTTAAAGAAAAAGCTACAGTTAAGACCGGTTCTAGCTGTGGATCTTAATATGAAGATGTTCAGCATAAGAAGATTTTGATGGAAAACTGAAAGAGCAGAAATCCACAAACCTGAGAAAACTCTTCATCTGAAAGTGCGCTCTTTACTGAGTATTTTAGTTTTCTGAACAGCAAGGTAGTTTTGGCCTGTGGGTCATAGAGTTCTTAAGAATGACAGAGCAGGATCCAGCTCCTTCATATTTTGTCACCTATGTTTATTTCCCTTAACAGTATTTACCTATAAAACTCAGAAAAGTAATTTGGTGTGTTTCTTCTTTGTTTTAGCACTGGAATATCCCAACCTTGACATATCAGAGACAACCAGAGACTATTGGGTAATTACAGGTAATCTCTTATTGTATTTCCCCTTTCCCCCTATCAGGTTGGTTTGGTTTGGTTTGATTTTTAACTGCATGTCAAAAGGAAACAAAATCCTAAAAAAATTAAAACCACGTGGTGCTCAGTGGTACGATTGGCAACCCTTCTTTGGTCCTGCCCTGTAATTCAAGGAGTTACTGTCCCAGGACCAGCAGTGGGTGAGTAAGCTGCCACAGGAAAAAGGTCACACTGAAGATGAGTATTAGGTAACCAATTCAAAACAGCCAGCTGCGAGCCCCGACTAGCGGCCTCCTCTTTGCAGAAAGTGGACTGATCTAAGGTACAGCGTTTACCCGTGGCCACCCAGGGCGTGTCTCTGTGGAGCATGGTGGGCCTTCCTGCACTGCCCTACGAAGTGCCAGTGAAGGTCAGAGGAGCACCAGGCACGAGGCCCACGCCCACACTGATCCCGTGGCGCCCAGGCATGTCCTGACAGTGAGGGCGGATGGAAGTAGAAGGGTGTTTGGGTGGCATTTTCTTTTTTTTCCTTGACATTTCCCAACTGAGCTTTACGCAACAGCAAAACATTTCTTGTTTTTCAAAAGCCAGACAGTAGCTCAGAAAAATCGGACAAGCAAGGATAGGAAGTAAAGAGAGAAGGCAGGTGTTTACTGGAGGAAAAGTGATCAGGCCGACCATAAAAGGAAAGGACAGGACAGGGAGGACATTAGTCGGCTAGGGCTGCCTCAGAAAGTACCAGAGACTGGGGTGGGGTGGGGTGGGGGCTTCACTGATCTGGAGGCTGGAAGTCTGGTATAAGGCATCAGCAGGGTTGGTTTCTCCGAGGCCTCTCTCCTTGGCTTCCAGATGGCTGTTTTTCCTCTGTGCCTTCACATGGCGTTTCCCCTGTGTGTATGTCCTAACTTCCTCTTCTTCTAAGGACACCAGCATATTGGATTAGGGTGCACGTATATGATCTCATTTTATCTCAGTTACATCTCTGAGGGCCCTATCTCCAAATACAGTCACATCTGAGGGACCAGGACTTCAACATCTGAATTTTGGGGAGGACACAGTTCAGCCCCTAATAAGGAGGGAGGGAGATCCTGCAAGTCATGGAAGATGTGCCTGGGCAAGCAGGCCCTCCTGCGTCACCTTCAGCCCCGGCTGGGTAACTCAGTTGGTTACAGCATCATCCCAATACACCAAGGTGTTGTGGGTTTGATCCCTGGTCAGGGCACATACAAGCAACCAATGAATGCATAAATAAGTGGAACAACAAATCTCTCTCTCTCTCTCTCCACCCCCCCCTTTCTCTCCCTCCCTCTCTCCCTTCCTGTCTCTAAAATCAGTTTAAGATATTAAAACCCTCCTTTTCCCTCTCCACCTCCCCTCTCACCTGCTGTCCCAAGCACGGTGGGCTTCTGCCTGAACCCCGACGAAGGAGCACATAATCCTGCTCGATGAGGCTGCTCAGGACCTCTCCTAAATCGCAGAAAATTGCTTCTTTTCCTCCCCTGCAGAGCCATGGATATGCAGAGATTCTTTTTTTACCTGCTAAGAAGACAAACTAAAGAAATGTCTTTAAAAAGAAAAAAAAAACAAACCACCAGAGCTTATGTCCAAGAGAGAGACAATGCTAAACCAGCAACACATTTTCGAAGGCAGCGGGTTATATAACATTTACAAAATCATTTTTTTTCCTTCACCAGGAATGCTGCCTTTTAATTTGCAGAGATTTCCCCCTTGCCGTTAACTTAAGGTTTACATTAAGTGGTAACACATCCGCCCTAAACACGGGATGTCCTAGACAACTTCTTGTTTCAGCTTGTCCTCGTGTACCTGTGTCTTGCCCTGCCTCAACTGTAGTGCCATAAACTTAATAAAAAAAGTCCACATAGAGGCTTGTTTTCAGGATTCTTCTGGGACTTAATGCTCTGTCCTCTGACCTTTGGAGCCCTCGTGTTATTGCTGTGTGGCCGTGGGTGGTTAGAAGCAATGGTGGCCTCCGTCACTGCGCTTGGGATTAGGGGAATCAGTTGGTAGTTGAGGGGACTGAGATCAGCCTCAGGCTGACCCTCCTTCCTTTTCTTTGGCTCACGACCACTTTCTAACCCCGTGGGCGGGCGCCACCAACCTTTTACTGTTAGTTACAGATGGGGTAGGGATTGGGAACTGAGAGAAGAAGAGAGCTTTGTTCATCCTGTTCAAACCCACAGCCCCTTGAATAACCAGCCACTCTGGCCATTGCTAACTTGGAGGCGCTTTCCTTCGGTTAGTGGGTGTTATAATACCCTGGCATGTTTTCACCTGCATGCCCACTGAACTTGTATGAAATATGTTCTGGCACACTATACACTTCTGCCCTCCCTGGGCACGGTCCTTCCTTGGTGGAAAATCATTGGCTGGGATGATTCCTGCAGTGCGTCTTTGCAGAGAACCCAGGAGCTACCCTGCTGTCCGGGGGTCTCGCCATCAGGCAGGATAGAGACGTCCAGACTTAATGACCAAGGTGAGAGCCCGGCGTGGGTTTGAAACCTGTCTTTATTTCACCCACCAGACTGAAAATACTCCAGACCCAGCAAGCTCAGGATTCCTTCTGGTCTTAGCTCTGCTACATAGGATCTGAGTGTGTCCTTGAGCCAGTCACTAGACCCTGCGGGTGTCACACCCTCACCCTTAAAATCAGAGGACAAGAGCTGAGCATTCAGGTTCTTTTGGCTCTGAGTGTATGGGATTCAACCACAAATAAAACAGTTTAGATTGAATACAGGAAGCTGAACCAGGCCTGATCATTGGAACTTTAGGGTCCAGTGCACTTGCAAATAAAGAAAGAATAAGAGACCAGTGATGTAAAAGTCACCAAATGTGCTGGTCAACAGCTGGAGACTTGCTACCTCCTCTAAGCTGAGTCAGTGGTGGGAAGGCTAAGATTGGGCAGCCAAGGTGCAAGCTCACTTACTGTTTCTGTGCCTCTGGGGGAGATGTGGGTGCATACCCCTCTCTACTCCCTTCCTGGCCAGTGGAGAGGGCCAGGAGCCTAGGGCCTGGCACACTTCTCGGGGGGAAGGAGAGGTGCCACAATCCCGGAGCACAGTTCTATGTCAGGTTATTTCTCCCCTGGTAAGGGTGTGTCTAGCAAAGAAAGGGGCACACGTGAACAATGACAAAGCTGCCAATTATGGGCACCTTCTCAAGTGCCCTAGAGCACTGTGCTGGAAGCATTTTTTTTTTTAATAAAGTATCTGTTCTTTACAATGACACAATCAAGAGTAGAATATGATCCCCTGTTTTCAGATATGGAACAGGACCCAGCAGAACTAGGTGTCTTACCCAAGAACACTCAGTGAAAGGGGGAATCAGGATTCAAACCCAGGGCCCTGGCTCCAGCCGCCCACTCTTCCTCAGCTGCCTCCTGAGGACACATTCTCTTTGCAAATGGGGCAATGACGCCTGTGGGAACTGTCCAGGTGCTGATTCCATGGACCTCTGCAGGAGGTTCCCGCAGCCTTTCCATGGAGATTTCTTTGTGTTTCTCTAAATTTTAAAAATTGTAGTAAAATACACATAACATGACATTTACCATTTAAAGCATTTTCAAGTGTACAGTTCAGTGGCATTAAGTACATTCCCAGTGTTGGACCCCTGTCACTGCTTTCTACTTCCAGAACTTTCCCATCAGCTGGGGGGCTTTGGCTCTCCCTCTCTTTGATGTCTGCCCTTGAGCCATCACTGGGATTCCCATAAAGTAATCAGTCCTTGGTGATGCCCTCCATGTCCTGTGTCCCCTCTATTACTCTCTCTGTTGGTCAGGAGAGGCCAACTTAGAAGTAGTCCTTCAGCAGTTGGTTGCATGACTACCAGAAGGGGCATCTCTGCATTATCAAGACCACAGGCTCCTGTCTAGGGCCAGGAAGCAGGCTGTGTCAGGGCACTCCCAGGGACCTCTGGGACCTGCCACAGTGGGAATGGCACAGGAGTACTGTATCTGTCAGCAGGAATTCTGCTGGCAGCTGAGCTGGGAGCCCCTCACAAGGACCCTAGAAAGAAAGCTGCTTTATACCCTCCATGGGGTTTATTTGGCATTTTTCGTGTCAAAGAAGTAACTTCTGAAACTCAGCTGTGGGTTTCACTTCTCTCTTGATCAGTTTAAGCGTCCTTCTCTGTGTCTCGTGGTCATCAGTGGCTTGTTCTCGCCCTGAAGAATGTGATCGTGACTACACGTTCTTCGTACACAAGCTCTTTCCATATCCCAGTAGATGGGAGGCATTGATGGTCCTTCTCTGGATGGTGGTAGAACAAACCATTAAATGAAAAAAATTGTATTACGTTCCCAGCCCATGTAAGTTTTAGTTTCTTTAAGATGAAAATTCTTTCTAGCATTTTTAGTTTCAGGGACAGCTGTGTTTGAAGGCCATGTTTGTGATGAAGTGCATGTCCCGAAGGACCTGGAGGGAGGACTGGAGCTGGGGGTGGGGAGGTTGACAGCGACAGGAGAGGAGAGGAGCTGGTGCTGACTCCTTTACGCGGCTCGTCTCATTTCAGCCACAGGTCTCATTAGGAGTATATTTGCTGTGATGTGGATTTACTCCCTTTTACAGAGAAGGACTTGGACTCAGAGAGGGCCAGTGGTTTGCAGAAAGTTTCACAACTGGCAAGAGCCCGTTCTCTCTGGCATGCTGCCCTGCTCTCAAGTGGAAGAGTGCCCGAGAGGCCCTGTGCAGCTTTGGGACGGCTCTCAAAAGGACTGCCAAGGAGGGAAAGATGAGGACATTGAACAGGGTGCTAATGTGTAAGAGCTGAGTTGTAGGATGGAGCTTAGATTCCACAGCACAGCTGTTGAAAAGGAAAAATAAGGGTAGCCCCGAGCCAGGGCTTCTGAGTGGGAACCAGCAAAAAACCCACTTAGCCATACCTGTATCCGGGCTGCATGCCTACAGGGACGCTAACATGTGATAAGGATTGGAGTTAATACAACAGCATTAGACGTGTCACAGCTCATGGAGGAGGGAGCCCAGCTTTGGGGCCGAACCCTCATTTTTCTGGTTACTGGCTGTGACCTTGACAAGTCGCTTGCCCTTTTCAGCATCTATCACATGTGGATAGTGATTCCTCACTCCTGGGGCTGTTGTGAGGGTAAAGTGAGGTGAGGCTGGCCGAGCCCTCCCACGCAGTAGGGCCCGTGGCTGGTGCTGGGGTGGTGGTGGCTGTGGCTCTGAGCCAGCAGGGAGTCTGTGCCCTGAGCAGCCCCTTCTGCCTTTGCACCCGCAGTGCTGCAGGGCGTGGACAATTCGCTGGTGGGTCTGCACAACCAGAGCTTCGCCCGGGTCATGGAGCAGCGCCTGGCCCAGCTGTTCATGATGTCGCAGCAACAGGGCCGGCGGTTCAAACGGGCCACCACCCTGGGAAGCTACACCGTGCAGGTGGGTGTGCGTGAAGCCACTGGGGTTTTCTAATAACTGGGGCGGGGGGAGGGGGTGCTGCCTGAGACTAGGTAGCCCTGCTGCGTGCAAAGCAGCAGCTACACTGCAGACTGACCACGGCATCTAATCCACATGGCTCTGACAGTTTGGGGCTGGCAGTCATAACATCAGAATCGTGAACGGGGCTGAGGGCTGCTCCCTTGACAGTCTCACTGCTGGAGTGTAAGGAAAGGAGGTCTTGGAACAGAATCCGTACACATGCTGGCATTTATTCAACAAAAAGTTTTACGTAAGCAGGCACAGGCTACTCCCCAACCTGTTCTGTGTGCTGGATGAAGCCCCAGCTCTCGGGGCTTCCAGCCCCTCTCACCACCTCTGCTGCGAAACTACAGGTGCGACAGTCAGTGTTCCAGGTGCAGGGTTCTGTTATCCTTTCTTACTCAATTTTGACAAAAAGAGCCTTCCAAGTCTATGATGGACACATGACCACACAGGAACTTAGGCTAGGGACCCATTGCAGACACTGTTGGTGCTCTGCCTGAATCTCCTTGCTATTTCTGTCAATGCCAGCAGCCACCTCTGAATGTTTATGGAAGGACTGCTCTTGAGATGCCAGAACCCACCTTGCCCACACCGTGGCGCTCGAAGTGCCTGGGAATGAACCAGTGGTGGGGGTATGGATACCCCAGCTCCCCTGTCTCTTAGCTAGGAGAATTCTGAAATGCATGGTTTAGATCATTTCCAGAGCCTTCCCATAGAACTAAGTTTTAATTACCCACTGTGGTGAGTGGCTTAATAACACACCCTTTGTTAGCTCCCTCCCCAGCCCTGTATCACCTACTCACCTTCCTGTCAGTTATCTGCGTCTCTCAAATAAGCTGTAAGCACTCAGTTCTTCTGAGTCTGCTCCCAGGGAACCTAACAGAAGACAGTAGCCCTTCCGAAGGTAAGGACTGGCAGCCTCTAGATTCTCTATCTAGTTCAAGCAGGAAAGGAACTGTCTCTAGCATATTTTAGCCAATCCACGTATCTTGAATAGCCCTAATTTCAGCAAGAGAACCCATTTCTAATGTTTGTTACACTAATTAACAAAGCTCTGTTGAGCAAAATGACAATTAGGGAAGGGCACTCCAGAATGGCCTTCCTAATTGGAATCTAGCCCACGGCCACTGGGGTGTGAACTTCTGGTTGGTAAGTCACCACACCGTGGGTGTAACTTAACCCAAACACACAGGCGTAGCATCACACTAAGAGGAGGCTTGTTTTACTTGTTTTAAAGGAAATGACAGGCATTACCTCAATCTATCTGCAGATCATGTCCCCAGGCAGTCTTGTAAGTACAAACAACCCATATTCTGGAGCTTGAGTCAGCATCGAGCCCCTGAGGGAAACGCCGGGTCTCGCATCCACAGCCAGTGACTTGGGTCCCTGGTCCTATTGCATGTTGCTTCAGTTCTAAACATCTCTGTGGCCTGTGGCAGCCCGTCCTGAGGTAAAGTGAGGGTTAATTTTGCGTGCCAGGTTGATTTTGCCTCTGCGGTTCTGTGCCAGCCTTATAATTCACTCTTCTTGGAAACACAGAAAGGAAGTCACTCAGAGCATGGTGAAATGGGATTTGCCTCTGCTGAAGGGGGAGGCAAATCATTTACTAATAACACCTATAATCCTGGTGTTGGTAGTAAAGCTAAAAATCTAACAGCATTCTTCGTGTTGAAAAGGGTCCCGGAAGACGTTCTTCTCTCCTTTCTTCCGAGTACCCAGTGTGTGTGGCCCTGGTCATGGCCAGGAATACCTGAGGGAAGCAACTAAGGATTTATTCCTGCCAATCCCTAAGGTACAGAGGCTGTAGATCAGCTTGTAACATTACCCTTGGAGAAATCTCGGTAAGAAGGATTTGCTAATAAATTGAAGTTGGGTGAAGGTATTAGATATTTGAGAGCTCATTCGCCTTCTACCTGGTTGTACTAACACTCTCTGACTTCCTCTCCCACAAGGGACAGGACTAACAGGCCCTTGTTCCCCAGGTAAAATTCACTCCACGTAGCTTACATCTTCTTTCCACGCAGAGGCCTTTCTTTGGGGATCTGATCATTTTAAAAGATGAGCCACCTGCACGAATATGGAGATTTAGAGGTCTAGACTTGAAAGCTATTTCTCTAGTAGATATATTTGAAAAAGAAAGTCCAAAAAGAAATACATAGGGCCAACCAACATTTTTAAGTGTTTAACTCCATTTGTTGTTAAAGAAATGCACGTTTTAACTGCCATAAGATTACATTTTCACCTGTGAAAGATTAGGGACATGGTGCTTTCCAGTGTCGATGAGGATGCAGGGAAATGGCACTTTCAAACAGTAAATGGGTGTGACGTCTCTGGAGGACAAGTGTGCAGACAAGAACCTTTGAGATGGTCACAAACTCACTCCTAGATGGTCATTTTGAAGAAATAGAGGCAAACACAAAGACGAAAGTGGGAGAACAGTGTTTCTCAGACAATGTCCAGAAAATGGTCCTTGTGAGCTGCCCTGAGGACAAGGGGCTCCCGGGGGGTAAGGCTGCATCCTTTGGCCCTTCTGGACGATTCCCAGGGCATATTGGCAAACCAAAGACTCTAAAAAGACCTGCAGTAAAGAAATCTCCTTTCAACATATTATATGGATTCTAAATTTAAATGCCAATGAGAGCCTTGTTTTTAGTAATATCTACATTTCCCCAACATTTGATTATGAACATTTTCAAACTCACAGAAACATCGGGAAAATGATATGGTAAGTACCCACACATTCACCATCTAGCTTCTACAATCAACAGTGTGTACTATGTTACTGCTTTATATTCGGTCACATATATCATCTCCACACCATAGATCAGTTTGACCTGTTCTAGAACTTTATGTGAATGGGATCCTACAGTATGTTCTCTTTTGCGTAAAACTTTTTTGACTCAGTAAGTGTTTTTGAGATTCATCCATGCTGTTGTATTATTTGGCAGTTTGTTTTTTATTGTTGAATAATATTCCCTTTTATGAGTATACTACAGTTTAGTCATTCTTCTGTTGATGGATACCTAGGCTTTCTCCAATTTTTAGCTATTGTAAACAAAGCTGCTATGCACATTGTTCTACAGATCTTTCTATGGCCATGTGCTTTCATTTCTCCTGGGTATGTAGGAGTTGAATTGCTGGTTCATAGGGTTGGTGTGTGTTCATTCTGTAAGAAACTGCCAGATCTTTTTCCAAAGTGTACCATTTTACACTCCCACCAGCCAGATGTGGAGTTCCAGCTACTGTACATTCTCACCAACACTTGGCGTTGTCAGCCCTTATTATTTTAGCTGTTCTGGTAGGTGATGGCAGTGTCTCGTGGCTTAAATTTGGATTTCACCATTGACCATTTTTTACATGCTCATTGGCTATTTAGATATCCTCCTTTGTGAGTTGTCTGATCATATTTTTTGAAAAACCATTTTTGTTGGGTTGTAGTAGTATCTACTTTTAATTGTTATATATAGCATACATACCAAGAGGTGTAAAAATATAGAGAGTTTAAAGACCACTAAAAAGAACTCACAACCCAAAGGGTAAGAACATGTTCTTACCTCACCTCAGAAGCTTTTTTTGTGTCTTCTTTTATTATACACCTTTTGTTCTGTTAAAGTTGAGTGTGCTTCTGAATTTCATATTAAATCATGCCTGTATTTTCTGTATGTATTTTACCATCAGTGTGTGCATCCCTAAACAGTACATCATTTGGTTTTGCCTGATTTTGAATTTTATATTCTGTGATATTTTTCCTCAGTGTCAGGCTTTCATATTCAACTAGCCAGAGTTCATTTACATTCTTCTATAATATTTCATTGCGTAACTACACAATTAACTCATTTATCCGTTCTACTGTTAGTGACTTTTGACTTTTCAGGGGGTTTTTTGTTGTTGTTATTAACGATGCTGCTATAAACAGTTTTGTAGTATCTTTCAACATCCTATGAAACTTGTGATCCGTAATATACACTTTGGAAAAACACTGTAGTCTACTATAATATCTGTCAATTGTTAATTATAACAGTGAAAAGTTGGTAACAACCTAAATGTTCAAAAATGAAGGGTTAGTTAATATATGAGGCATGCACACAGTAGAACATTATTAAGTATTAAAATTTGTGTTTTATGTATTTGTAATGACTTTCAATCATAAATTACTATACTGAAAAATGAGTAACAAAGTGTTTAACAAGAAAGGATTGGCTAAATAAGTCTATGTGGTGTGAGTTAGAATGTAGGAATTAACATTGATGCTTTTGTTGTATTGAAGGTCATTTCAGGATATGAGTAAAAACAGCAATATGTTATACTATTTATAGAGTATCATAAATAATTTGGTAAAATAATAAATAAAAGGTTTGTGTGGGGAAAAAGACCACAAGAATAGAAGCAAATACTCCAAAATGATAATAGTTATTAGCTTATGGCTGAGAGATTACAGGTTGTCTTTATTTCATTTCATTTCTTGATGTTTTTATGTATTTTCATATTTTCTGCAGTGAATATATATAACTTGTACAGTGAGAAAAAGCAACAGAGGTAATTTTAGCAAAAGGACTTTGAATCTCCAGGTACTGTTTTTATCAGAGATCTTTTGAATTGCAGACGTTGAAGTTCATTTTTCTCCCTCTCTGGCAATTGCAGGAGTTTGAAATTAGAAATCTTGTTTGAGAATAACCTAACATGCCCTGAATTAATGTGGAGGCCTATTTTCTAACGAGGCCAGGGTTCTCTGGAGGCTGGGAGACATCACCATTTCAGCGTTTTCTTCTGCAGTCACGCTGTGCTTCCCAGATGTTCACGTCTTCTCCTCTCGTCTCCCTTCCAGCAACAGCAGGGCTCCTTGCGGTTCTGGTGGTAGGGAGGTACATTAAGCTTGATGTCTAAAGTAGATGCTGTGGGTCCACCCGGCCATGGAAGGCTTCAGCAGTCAGGAGAGAGCCTGCTGATAGCCCAAGCGATTGCAGGGTCTGTGCAAGATGCCCTATAAACATGGCCTCTTTTTTTCCTGAAAGATGGTAAAGATGCAGCGGGTGCCTGGACCCAAGGATCCAGCGGAACTGACTTACTACACCCTGTACAACGGAAAGCCTTTGCTGGGGACTGCAGCTGCCAAGATCCTGAGCACCATTGACTCCCAAAGGATGGCCTTGACCTTGCATCACGTTGTCCTTCTGCAAGCTGACCGTAAGGGGATAGTCTTTCCATTCATGATTCTTAACACCATTAAATGTTTCCTGCAAATCAAAGTGATACCCTAAGCTCCTGTTAATGGACCCAGAGCTAAGCATATTTCTGTCCTAGAAGGTTTTTAAATCAATCAGCTGTGTTTGAAGCAATAGGTTTGGGGCAAGGGATAGGTTTTGAGTATTAGAAAGACAGTAATGATAATTGCTATGCCCAGATCCTACCCACTCCTCCTCCTCAGTATAGTCTAGTGAATAGCTAGAAAAATCACCATAGTTGCCCTGGCTGGTGTGGCTCCGTGGATTCGGTGTCAGTCTGCAAACTGGAAGGTCGCCAGTTTGATTCCCTGTCAGGGTACATGCCTGGGTTTCAGGCCAGGACCCCCGTTGGGGGCATGTGAGAGGCAGCCATTCAATGTATCTCTCACACATCAGTGTTTCTCTCCCTCTCCTTGTCCCTCCCTTCCCCTCTCTCTAAAAAATAAGTAAAAAAAATTTGAAAGATTTTTTTAAAAAAATCACCATAGCTGAGATCATATTTGTTGTCTGGGGAATGGAAGATAATTTGATTCAATCAGCATGTATAGAGTCCTACATGAACTGCTGCCCTGGTGCTGGAAGACATACAGAAGTAGGTCCCTGCCTTTAAGGAACAGAGAGGGAGTTAATGCGAATACAGAAGAGTGGACTGCAGGAAAGTGCCACAAGGAGGTGGTGTGATACAGAGGTTGACAGAGAGACTTTGCTCTGAAGGGGCATCTGGGAAGAGTGAACGGAGAGAGGATATTAAAAGTAATAGCTGCCTCTTTGAATACCCTCTCCCCTGGCAGCTGCTATGCTCATTGCTTTACATGGATGTTCTCACTTTCTCTGCTGATTAGGGCAACTTTATTGAGCTCCAAGTTACCATTGAGGAAACTGAGGCTCAGAAAAGTTAACTAACTTGGTCAGTATCACAGAACTAGTACCTAGATCACCAGGATATGAATCTGGATCTTCCTGACTGCAAATGTGTGTTCTTAACTGTATGATATACTAAGATTTCAGCAGAGGGAGAGGAAGGGTGTATATTCCAGAAAGAGGGAGAGGCATGAAAACAAGAACAGAAGCAAAGAGTACCAGGTGTGCTTGAAAAACAAGGGGTTCAAATTGCCTGGAGTGCAGAAACTTGAGGAGGAGTTGATGGGATTAGAGAGGCGCATTATGAGAGAGCCAGCCCTTGGTTGGCAAGGGGAGACTGTACGTAACATGATTCATTTGCTGGAGATTTGCTGGCTCACTGTCTCTTCTACAATGCTTCCCTGTTCCAGTCCATCCTCTACTTTGATCTCTCATTCTGGGGCCTCCTCACTTCTGTCTGAGGCCTGGTGGTGCTTGGGAAGGGGCAGAAAGGTGAGAGCCAGCTTTATTTGGAGCGAGAGGTGAACGGAGTGTCAGGGGAAGTGGTTGAGGCTAAGGGGAGCTTGCTGGTGGCGGTTGAAGGGGGACAGTGGAAAGTTTGAGAGCATGCGTGGGAGAGAGATCGTATCAGATTAGAAGATGGGTGGAGTCCGGCATCATTTGGGGAATTCCCCAGAGGCTTGGCTGTGATCAGAGAGCCAGGCCCTGTCCTGCCCGGCTCCGCAGCTGCTGTCCCTCAGCCTCCATTTTTATCTCCTCCAAATCCACACGGTCCTCTCAGTTCCTTCTGTAATAACTCACAGATATTTTCCCTGTTCTCCGGTTCATCATTATGTCTTCTTGGACTTCGCAGGTACTTTCCAAATAACCTCAGTCACTTTGCCATTAATGCACTGTCTGTACTGTAATTAGTCATTATAAACACTTTGGAAAACACACAGATTCTGATCTTAGAGCCACACAGGAGCACTCACTCCATCACATTTCCTGTTCCTCTGAAGCTTTCCTCGACTCCTGAAACAGAACACCACCCAAATCTTTCTTAGTTCCAGGGGTTTCCATCACCCTTATCACATTGAGCAAATGACCGACCTTTGAGCTCTTTAAAAGCAGGTACTACATCTCATTTGTCTTTGAATATCCAGCCCCAGCTACTGTCTGGCTCTGTTCTTGTGAAGGCAAACCACCGGCCTTTGCTGAGTGTCTCTGCCAGTCCCGGATGGAGGCACACGGCTGGAGGACACCCAAGCAGAGCAGAGGAGAGCGGAGCCTTTGCAACAAAACAGGCCTGGATACCCGCCCTTGCTCTTCCATTTCGCAGCTGTGGAGCTCAGAGACAAATGAATACCCTCTCTTACCTCCATTTTCCTCCTCTGTAAAGTGGTAATATTTAAAAAACAGACCTGATAGAGCTACTTAGAGGACTAAATGCGATAATTATTTTATGTAAAGGGCTTAGTACGATCCTGGGGCTCCTATTAAGTATTTAGTAAGGGGTAGCTGAATGTCTCCTTTACCCATAAGGTAGAAGGACTAAAGGAGAGAGGGAATGAAGAAGGAAAGGTGATTTGAAGGTGTAGAGCCCATGCAGTTCACAGAATAGGGTGCTATTAATGAAAACAGAAAGGGGATTGGAGAGGAGAAGCATTTTTAGAAGGGAGAGGTAATTTATTCCTTCTGGGCCACGTCAAGTTTAAAATGATGAGATATTAAGGGGTGCCATTTGCATATCGAGAGGACACTAATAAAAATCATTGAGCCGTGGGTGGTGTGACTCAGTGGATCTACTGTCAGCCTGCGAACCAAAGGGTCCCTGGTTCAATTCCCAGTCAGGGCACATGCCTGGTTTGCAGCCCGGGTCCCCAGTAGGGGCATGTGAGAGGCAACCACACATTGATGTCTCTGTCCCTCTCTTTCTCCTTCCCTTCCCCTCTCTCTAAAAAGAAATAAATAAAATCTTTAAAAAAACTGTTGAGGGGGTGCCAATGGGATGTTGAGGACTGAAGCTAAGAGAGTTGTTGGAATTCAAGTCTGAATCTCAGAGGAGAGGTTGAAGTCAACACTACAGGTTTTTGAGAATGTTGTAGATATGGGTTAGAGTTAAAATCCCTGAGGAAATTCTGGAGAGAGCATAGCTAGAGGACAGGCCCTAGGAAGTGCCTCCCTGCCCAGGATCCAATGAGGAAGAAACTGAATCCAATGGAGAGGAGGAGGAACAGAGATATTGTCAATCCCAATAGTTTTAAAATCAGCCTGCAATGTGAGTCTGGGGTCAGCATGTCTCCAGACTAGGATCACAGAATAGGGTCACAGAATGAACACCTGTTTCTCTGAAGGTGGCGGGGGTGGGTGGGCTAATATTCTGTGTATTCCAGCGTCTTCTAAATCGCCAGGTCTGAGGCCAGTGTGCAAGGCCCTGTGTGCAGTGCCCTACAGTGGAGTGTGCAATGCTGCTTGACCCCGTCACCTCTAGATAATGAGGCAGCAGTGAACTCTAAAGAGGTGGCTGTTTCTCCTAGGAAGATTCTCATCAGCTCCTTTTGCAGGATCTGGAGTGAGAGTGTAGTGGTGATGTAGCTGATGTAGCAGAAAAACAATTCTGCCCACGCAGAACCAGACCAGAGCAGGAATTGGTTTACCTTACATGGCCATCAGGTACTTATCTCAAAAATACCATATACAGCCCTGCCTGCTGTGGCTCAGTGGATTGAGCACCAACCTTTGAACCAGGGGGTCCCTGGTTTGATTCCCAGTCAGGGCACGTGCCTGGGTTGCAGGCCAGGTCCCCAGTGGGGGACGTATGAGAGGCAACCACACACTGATGTTTCTATCCCTCTCTCCCTCCCTTCCCCTCTCTCTGGAAATAAATATAAATCTTAAAAAAAAAAAAAAAACATCTACAGAAAGCAATAGACCCTTTGGTGAAGGAAACGTGTGTGCATTCACTTTTTCAGTAAACACTTTTTGAGCACCTGTTACGTGCCTGGAACTGTTCTGGGCACTGGACATACAGCAATGAACGAAACAGACAAAACCACCCTCATGGAGCTTACATTTCTGAGTGGGCAGATCAGAGAAAATAAATAATATGTTAGATGCTAATACATGCCTTGGAGAAAAATGAAGCAGGAAGGGCTAGTGGGCTCGAGGAGATGATGGTCATGATTTTAAATTGTTGGAGTGGAGGAGTCAAGAGGAGGCTCACTGAGGTAGTAACTTTTGAGTGACCACCTGAGGCTATCTGGGGACAAGGTTCCAGGCGGGGGTGGGGGTTGAGACCAGCAAGGAGGTCCAAGGTGCAGATGAGGGGTCACAAGCACATGAGCCTCATGGCCACACCCTGGGAGGGGTGACAGCCAGGGGACACCCTGGGCAGGAGAGCAACGTGTGCTGAGCACGCACCAGCTGCGGGGCCTGCTCCCCGTCCCCTCACACCTGTCACGAACTCTGATGTTGTGACAGCCACAAAAAATGAGCCGGAAACATTTTTAAATGGATTTCTCTCCTTTCAACATTTGTTCCACGTGAGAATAATTTATGTTTGGTTTAGGTGATGTGGGTCCTTGACTTCATTCTTTCTGACAAGCATTTGTGTGTGTGTGCAGCGTGCTCACACGTACACTTCCACTCATCTGTGTCAACTCAGAACTGCCTTAGACTGCGCGTGTCAGAGAGTGATTGCTCATAGGAGCCCCTAACTTCCCTGGGGCTCATTTTGCTCGCTGCACACTGGGGATGAGAACAGCACCCAGGCCAGGGGTCTGTCACAGGGCCCGACACACACTGGATGTCCAGAGCATGTCGTCTCCTTTTCCTGTCCTTCCTCTCCTGCGGTTCTTGCAAATCAAATAAGCGTTTGTTTCTTTTCACCTCTGTACATGACTTTGTAGTTTCAGATCATTGTGCCAATGAATATATTGTGTTTGGATGACTTCAGTTGGCCTAACTTTACTATCTCTTTGACTGTTAAATGAATTTATTAATGTACATGAGATGAATCTATTTTCTCCTCATTTAAATAGAGGTGAAAGGATTTTACAGACTGCACCAAGAAGGAACATAGCCATCAAAACAGTAAAGCTGAGTAAAAGCAGGACACATGTAAATATTTCATTCTTGCTAATGAAAAGAATCGATATATATTTAAGGTATCATGTTGTGATACACTATACATTTTTCTGTATCGGGAGAGAATAGCACAGCCAAGAAGAGGCATATTCATATTTTTCACAGCAGGTCTGAGCTTTGGAAAATGTTGAAGGCATAAAGCTCACATATAAATACCAAATTACTAAAAGCAGGAGCAATTAAATGTTTAATGTCAACAGAAGCACACCATCTAATGAGCTGTTTTCAGAAGTTAATAATGTGATTAATCACCAATTGACAGAAACTCGGGTAAAGAAGTTCTTTGTACCAAGAGCACTCTAGATCTGAATACTGCCTGATGAGAGGCAGATCTCGGCGACTGAGGCACCAGGTGAAGTTGAGGGTGGGGGTTGAACTCAGAGAGGCAGAGCTGGCTCCCCAGGCGGGTCCTCACCATGTGGCACTTACCAGTGGGGTCTTTATATTCCAGACTCTGGTCTGTAGCTTTGCCAGTCCAGCAGCCCACAGAGTTCAGCAGAATCAGACCAGCTCGTGCTAACCAGACCTACCAAGATATTGATGTATAAACCAGACTGGCAGTATATTCATTTAAAATATGGATTAGAACGACCAAAGAGATGGCACTTCTCCTTTTAACTGCCCGTTACTCTATCCTGTATGAAAATCTGTATGAGGAGCCAAATTGTAACAGGGGTAATGGTAGTTCATTTATATATTCATTCAGCTTTTCCTGCCCTCTTAGAGTGTATATTCTGATACAGAGGCCAGGGGTGACAGAAGACATATGAATCATGTCAGGGAGTGATATGTGCCTTAAAGCCTTGTCACTCCGAGTGTGGCCTGGGTGCCTGCTGCGTGGGCACCACCTAGTACCTTGTTCGAAAGGCAGACTCTCAGGCCCCACCCAATCCACAGGAATCAGCCCCCAGGTGAGGGATGCGCACATTAGCGTTTCAGAAGCAGTGCTTCAGAGAAAAACTGAGTAGGATGAGGGGAGTGGAGAGTGCTGGGCAGGGATTGTTATTTCCTATAGAGTACAGAGAAGGCCTCGCAAATAGGGAGACACTTGTGCAGAGCCCCGCAGAGAAGTGTCAACGCTGATGACAGAGTCATTGGCCTGAGAGACTGAGTTGGGAAGCCGTGTGGAGATGTAGGTGAAGAGTGTTCTAGGTGGAGGCATCAGCCAGGGCAAAGGCCCTGAGGCAAAAGCATGTCTAGCACATTTGGGGAGCAGTAGGAGGCCAGAGTGAGTTAAGGGAAGAGCACTGGGCGATGAGGCCAGACTGGGGTGGTTGGAGGGGCAGGTCACTTAGGGTCCTCATAGAAATTCTGAGGACTCTCTGGCTCTCACTCTGAGTTGGGGGTGGGAGGAGGGAGCCTCTAGAGGGTTTTGAGCAGAAAAGTGTTGTGATCTGAGCTTTTAAAGTATCACTCCAGCCCTGGCCAGTGTGGCTCAGTGAGCTGAGCACGGCCTATGAACCAAAGGGCCATGGGTTTGATTCCCAGGCAGGGCACATGCCTGGGTTGTGGGCCAGGTCCCCAGTGGGGGCCACATGAGAGGCAAACACATATTGATGTTTCTCTCCCTCTCTTACTCCTTCCCTCCCCCTCTCTTCTAAAAATAAGTAAAATCTTTAAAGTATCACTCCAGCAGCTGTGTTACAAATAGACCATAGGGGACAGGATGCAAGGTAGGAGGCCACTGAGTAATGATTCAGGGAAGAAATGTCGTAGTCTGAGCCACAGTGAAAGCAGCAGTGAGGGGAGAAGCAAACAGACCCTGGGTGTATGTTGGAGGTGGAGATGACAGGGTTTGTTGATGAATGGGTGTTGGGTGAGAGTTGAAGAGAAGGGTCGAGACTGATGACAAAGTTATTAGCCTGAGAAACTGGAAGGGAGAAGTTGCCATTTATTGGAGTGGAGAACATCACAGGAAGAACAGGTTTCGGGGTGAGGGGAAGTTTAGAGAGGGTTTTGGACGTATTAAATTGAGATATTGAACTGGAGAGTTGAAGTGGCAGTTGGATGTAGGAATCTAGAGTTCAGGGTAGAGGTTGGAGATATACGAGTATAAATGAGCATCATCAGAATACAGATGGTATTTAAAGTCTATGAGATCATCTAGGGAGTGGGAGAGAAGAGGACTTGGGCAGTGTAAATGGAGAGTGTCACCGACCCAAAACAGCCAGTTGCTGTGATCTGGTCCACCAGGGTAGACCTGCCATCCGTCCGGATTATCCATGTTTACCAGTCGGCACATTCCGCCGGTGTGGGCCCGTCCTTGCCAGGCCTTTGCTTCTCTTTCTCTAGATTTTTTTTTGCAGACCCCACTTCCTTCTATTAATGCCGTCCTACAGGCAGTTGCTTTGCTTACTGTGTTCTTTATTTTGGTTCTAAGAACATATTGGTTCCTTTGATTGAACTGAAGTGTTTTCCAAGCTTCTCCCCCATCCTCCTCCCCTCCAGTGATCATAGGGGACTCTCGTCCATCTCATGTCGGGGGCTTTTTTCTTTTTCTTATATTTTTCTAACCCAACTTCTGAAAAAGTTGAAAGAATCATACGATGAACACCCATGTTCCCACCACCTAGATTCTACAAGGAGCATTTTACTGTGTTTTGTTATCAGGTATCTGTTCACGTTATCATGTTTTATTATCATGTTATCACATCTACATATCCCTCCATCCATTCATCCATCTTTTTTTTTTGATGCATTTCAAGGTTGCAAACATTTTGTAGACTTCAACCCTAAACACTTCAGCATGCATATACCACTCCCTCAAGTTCAATTGTTTATGATGTTTTTAGGTAAAACTGACATACAGTGAAATGAACAGAACTTACGCATCTCGTTTGATGAGTGCTGACGAATGTAGACGCCTGAGTAATGGCAGCCCCTACGTGACCATCCCCGTCGCCCTTTGCAGATTAACTAATTCCAGCCTCACCCCCTGGGGGCACCTACTGCTCTAATAGCGCATTCTTCCTACTGACATTGGCTTCCGTTCTCTTTTCTTTACTCAGGCTCTGAGAACAGCCTGATCCTTTTGATTAGACCGAGGCATATCCAAGCTCCCCAGCCAGCCATCTGGGGAGGCGGGAGGGAGGTCTCCTCCGGTTACATTTTAATCATTGCTCCCTCGGAGGGTGATGTCACGACCATATATAGAGTCATCTCTCTGTGGCCTTTGCCTCCTCATTCCAGAACCACTCTAGTCCTCAGATTTCTTCTCTCTTCTCTTTTGGCTCTTGACATCACCAATGAGGAAAGCCATCTTCCATCTTCCGCCTCCTCGTAGTGACAGCGAGGCCTAGCATTTTATTGACCACCTACCAGAGGACCACATGTGTCTCGTCTCACAGATGAGGAAACTGAGACTCAGAGACCTTGGTCACTTGCCCAGTGCAAGAGCCTTTCTGATCCCAAACCCTCCTACCCATCTCACGACTTGGGACCGGGGGTTGGGGGGTGGATTTATCTCCAGTGGCCCTTCCCAGTGCTCCTTGTCATGTGCTTCCCGCTGGCTCTTTCCCGCAGCCGTGGTGAAGAACCCACCCAACAACCTGTGGATCATCGCCGCGGTGCTGGCGCCCATCGCCGTGGTCACGGTCATCATCATCATCATCACTGCCGTGCTCTGCCGGAAAAACAAGAACGACTTCAAGCCGGACACCGTGATGAACCTGCCTCAGAGGGCGAAGGTACGCAGCAGAAGCAGGCAGACAGGAGCGGGGCCCTGGCCTGCAGGGGGCTCTCCCTGCCTTTTATCTCTTGCCTTTGGAGATGTTGCAAGTATCTTCAGAAACATCCTAAGGAGTGCTCGTTTTCTTGAAGGAGACCCTTTATTTATCAATTTATGTGTTTGAATGTTTAAAAATTTATGGTAAAGTATGCATAACAGAGGTTATCATTTTAACCATTTTTAAATGTACAGTTCAGTGTCGATAAGTATAGTCACTTTGTTGTACACCCTTTACTTTTACAGTCAGGACGTGATAGCTGCTGCTTATCTCGTGCTCACTCTTTGCCGTAAATGCTTCCAAGTGCTTTCTAGAAAGCAGCTCAGTCCTCTCGGCAACCCTTTGAGGAAGGGCCCTTATTTTACAGATGAGGAAACTGAAGCACAGAAAACTAGATAGACCTAAAAGGGGCCTTGGTCTAATCTGACTCCCTCCATTTACTAAGAAATGACTCCTTTAGATAGCACAGTTAGTAAGTAGCAGAACTGATAGTAGAATTAGGTCTCTTCACTCACAACACAGGGCTCTCTGAGGCACTGTAGACATCAGAATTTTCCTTCTTCACTGGTGGGAGAGTGGCTTGCTCTCTCAGGCAGCCATGATGGACAAGCTGCAGGAGCCCTGGCCAGTGGGCTGTCACACTCCAGGGGCTCCAGTGAAGCCTGGCTAGGAGCCCTGCCCACTCTCACAGCCTCCACTGGTCTGCCCCGGTCACCTCTGGTGACTGGGAGGGGAATGGAATGAGAAAATTCCAAAGGCTCATTTTCCAGTCACATGGCTCCCTCCATGATATCCTGTAAAAAAAAAAAAAATGCAATCATCCGTAATACCTGATATTTAAATAATGGCTTACAATTTGCTGGGCTCCCCTAGGTCATGGTCAGGGAAGGTTTCATTATTTTATTGTTAGGAAACCCGAAGGCAAGAGAGACTGTGGGATTTGACCAAAATCACATAACTCTCAGCAGAGGGGCAACTCCAGTGTCTCTTCCCACACCTCTCTGATCCCTGAGCTTTGGCAGGTAGAATCCACTTCCAGCTCTGAACCCCCAAACTTTGTCCATCTATGCAGGAATGGAACAGTGACTGAAATTTCATGTCCACTGGAAGGCATGTCATGGAGATCATTCTTGCTGGGAGTCACTCATGCCTCGTTCTTTCTGGTGGTCACCCCTTGCTTTAGCAAAAGAAATCAAATGAATTTTATTGTTTATTAAATCAATTCACCTGTTGAGAAGCTGCAGCCTGATTAGACGCTCTGTATACTGAACAGCCAATCCCCAAAGAATGTCGTTCTATTTCTGTTGACCCAAAGCCACCCGCTTCCCAGACACACTGCGATGTTGGTAATTACCCAACCAGTGAAAAGTGAAACTGTTCCAAGCGGGGGCATTTCATTTCCATCTGAGCTTACTTACAACCTGAGCCTTTCAGACACAGCAGTAATCACCAGAATCTAATTGCAGCCCAGTCCAGGAATGCAAAACATGCTATACTGAGGTCGTAAATGCCATCTTTGTGTTATAGATTAAGCTAGAATTTTATGAATTTGCCAAGGTGAGTTGGCCAGCACTTGATTTCAGCATAGCTTCTGGCTTGGAAGCTATCTGCAGCTGGAACAGATGAATGTTTGTGGGTTCTCATAGCCCTTATTTATGTTCCTGCGCAGTGCATTGTGCTTCAGCAGATACCTGGCTGGTGTTGGAAATCAAGCAACTTTATGTTACACAAGATGATTGAATTCACTTATGTGTGGCGATACTGGTTATTTTCTCCCTCGATGAGGCTGGGCTATGCACTTTGATTGCCGAAGCCCTTTTTCCACAGGAAACCAGCAGGGTGGAACTTCTTCTCACTGCATCCTTCTGCATTGTGGTTTGCAAGAGGAAAGCCACCTGCGTCACTTCTCATGACCTCTGTGTGTGAGCAGAATCTCTGAATGCCAAGGGACAAGGTGGAATGAAAAAGTTAGCTTTTGCCACCAATCGAGAGACCAGGAGGATGGTCTCCTGGTCTCCTGAGACGTCACTGTGTCTTTAGAATGCAGACTGCAGTGCCAGGGGACATCCTACAATCCTGGCTGGGACTCAGTAAAAGACTTAACATGCCAAGAGGAGGTGGGCGCAGCTGTCCTGGGAGCCGAGGCCAGGGTGTGGATGGCCGCACCCTTCTTCAGAGACCAGGCACCACGGACAGACCCGGTTACCGCTGCTGTCAGCTGGGCTTCTCCAGGTCGAATGTCGGGAAGATGATAAACGCAGGAGGGCCAGGCAGTTACCTCCTTTCTTCCTAGTTCACTTCTCTTCACTCTTTGTCATTGAATACACATCTTTTTCCCTGTTGTTCTCTTCCTGTAATTGAAGAGAACAGGCGGTCTTAGGGAACAGCTGCCTAAGGCCATATCAGGATGCACACAGAGCTCAGAGGACTGCAGTGGTTGGCATGACCGTCTGCTCAGGACAGGCCAGTCAGCCCCAAAGATACCCACTGTTTCCTCTTTCTCACATCCTGTCTAGCATTTCTGCCTCAACTTTCCCATCTGTGAAAGGGGAGTGATAGGTTGTGGTAAGGACTGAGTTACATAAACTACTTTGAGCTGTGCCTGGTATATGAGAAGTGTTATACACAAATTGGCTTTTATTATTACAATGCTCTCTTCTTAAAATATGTGGGTGACATTTCTACTTTTGAAATTATTCGAGATAATGTGATTGGATAATTTTACAAAACTCACTGAAGTAACTATAAATACTTCATGACAATGTGTTAATGGGGTTGGGCATCGCTAGTTGTGTCTAGTGAGCAATTAACACGTTAAGCGCGGAGCCGATTTTGCCGGGCTTTCTGTTCAGGCGGCGGGCCGGCGACCACTCGACGGGGGTTGAGTTAGAGTATAAACAGCGCACAATGGGGCAGCCAGTGCAAAACTTCATTAAAATTACAACATTTATTTTTTAACCTTGATACTGCCAGTCGTACGCACTGATGTCACCCAGATGAAAAGTTCGCTGTCAGTCCCTGGGGACTGACGCTCCCTGAAGAGAAAGTTCACTGCCAGTCCCCAGAGACTGACGCTGCGCTTAACATGTTAATTAATCTCAGGCAATTCTCAATTGGAGGTTGAAAGACCACTACCCTGTCAGTCAGAAGAGTAAGGGACCAGTCTTGAGTCTTTCACCACTTAGCTGCGTGGTCTTGGGCAAGTCACTGAACCTCTTTAAGCTTTTGTTTCTTACCTGTGAAATGAAGTCTGTGGTATTTGCCCTACTTGTCTCACGGGGTTGCTGTAAGGACAAAAGGAGGTGTCACCTTTTTGCAGGCTCTAAGTACTGAACACATGCAGAGACTGTTACTTCTGCTTACCCACCCTCAACCCAGCCCCTGAAATTCCCAGCAGGGAACTTCAGCCCCATGTGAAGGGTGAGGAGCCAAAAGCAGAGAGAGTTGGAGGTGGGTGGCGGGGCGGGGGAGGGGGCCAAAGCCAGCTTGTCCTCCTCACTAGGTGCTTGGGAAGTCTTAGCTGCCGTTGGAGACTCCCAGCCCCTCACTGACATGCCAGGAGTCTCAGCACAGAAGCAAGGCCAAGTACGGTAGGAGATGCCCAACCAAAACGGCAGGCAGTAGGAGGAAAGGAGAGACCATGGGAAGAATCATCAGAAGAGGATAGGTATTCTGGCTCTGGCTCCACAGATCAGCTGTGTGAGCCCGGGAAGTTGCCTTAACCTCTCTGAACCTCAGTTTCTTCATCTTCGTTTCATAATAATACCTCCCTCCTTGATCGGTAGTGAGGATGAAATGACAGGTTTATGTAATGTGTTTGGCACTGTACCAATGATAGCTGTATCAAGTGTATTCACTGTATCAAGTGAAGCTACAGCTGTGAGGCCCTTGACAGTAGGGGGCCAGTGACTTTCATCTTTGTATCTCCAGCACCAAGCACAGTCCTTGGCACAAGCCACTGCTCAGTAACTATAGTCGGAACAAAATCAAACAGGATAATGGGGAGCTTGGGGTATGTGGAAAAGGGGTCAGCAGGAGATGAGGCTGGGCAGGTGGGTTCAGCCAGAATTTGAAGGGCTTTGAATGCCTTGCTTGCTGTAGAGATTAGGAGTCAGAAATCATTTCTAATGACCTGATATGGTTTAAGGAAAAAATTGAATTGGCTAAAATTTTGTTCATTTTTTTTCCCCCATAAGTTGGCTCTAGTAGTGCTTAGCTGTCTTTAACCTCATTCAAAACCATTTTGTTAGCTCGTAATGTGTAATGTGTCACACAAGGTGCATTAAAAAAAATCAAAATTGGTAAATTTTTGTGTAGCCATGTTAATATTGAAAATGGAAGAAAATAAGCAACATTTTCTGCACATAATGCTTTATTATTTCAAGAAAGGTAAAAATGCAACTGAAATGCAAAAAAAAAAAAAAAAAGAATTGTGCCAGATTTTACCAGTTGGGCCACCATCCTGGACCAGTAAATCTAGCTGGAGCCTTCCTATTATATTTCCCAACTAAATTAGCTGCTGAAGGAAGAACTTCCAATCACATCAAGTTCTGATAGAACCCAAATGGTGGAGGTTGGTTTCATCCCTACATTTTCTTGAAGAGAATCACTGATGTCCATTTCACCTGGACTGAGATTTAGTAGCAAGGCAAATAATATTAACTAATATCGATTGAATGCTTACTATGTGCCAGGCACTTAGCTAAATGCTGGACTTGAATTTACTTACTTAATCCACACACCATCCCTTCGAAGATGTTGACTACCACTCTCACAACCATACGCATTGTATCCTGTTCACACTATTATGACCTCCATTTTACCAATGAGGAAACTAGTGTGCTGAGAATTTCAGTAACTTACCCATGGTCACCGAGCTAATAAGTGGCAGAGCCAGGATTTGAACCCACGCAGTCTGTTTTCAGAGCTGTCGCTTCTAATCACCCCTCTGTCCTGCCTCAAACCGGCATTGTGCCACTTTGGAGTGTAAAGCAGAACAGAAACACTCCCAGGAATTGTTTAAACAAGCCTCTTGGTTTTTTATTACTCAACTAATAGATGTCTGTTGGGTTTTGCTCACATCTGCCCTATTCACTTGGGATTTCTGACGTTGTACAGCAAAAGCCTTCCTAATTTCTCAGTAATGAACTAGAGGAGAGCCAACTTGCTTAAGGGAGAGTCTGGATTAAATAGTGATTCCATAAATTCCATGTGGTGGCATGTTTCTTTCCCTCTGTTTGCAGAGCTGTGATTCCCCTTTAATACTCAGGGTGGTGGAGGTGAAGCAGATAGGATTATCTTCACTTCTCAGATGCGAAAAATGAGGTTCAGTGTTCCAGTGACTTGACAAAGTCACACACCCATTATTGCACAGGAGTTAAGGGATGATAGAACATTCCTAGGTAGGAGAGGATACAGGACCTGTTTGACGTACCAATGAACAGTTTCTAATTACCCATATCCAGAGACTTAAAATTAGTGGTCCAAAATCCCTGTATGAAGTTTGTTCTCTCACACTTTTTTTTTCTCACACACATTTTTTGCATTTCATTTTCACTATTCATTTTTCTCAGTTAAGTCTTATCTATAGAGATTCTGAAGCTAGGTGGAATTAACACAGAATCTGATTTTGCAGAGACAGATTATGATGGAGATGAGAAAACTCCTATTTATCAGAAAGCTAAGCATGGTCCTGACACCTGCACTTTCCCACCTGGCTTCTCTCAAAGATGTGGTTAGAGTCACACTGTGCCAGAAAGACGACTGCAAATCTGTTTCCTCTTTGCAGCCTGTGCAAGGCTTTGATTACGCCAAACAGCACCTGGGCCAGCAAGGGGCAGATGAGGAGGTCATCCCCGTGACCCAGGAGACGGTGGTCCTCCCACTGCCAGTCAGAGATGCTCCGGCCTTGCAGGAAAGGGACGTCGCCCAGGATGGAAGCACCATCAAGACGGCCAAGTCCACCGACACCAGAAAGAGGTAGGCGGGGGGCCCACTTCTACCTCTCTGTGGCAGCAGGAGAAATAATTGTTGGTGCGAGGAGCCAAAGCTCTCAAGTTAATGCCACTGTTATCTTTGAAAATTCCCCTTCCTGCTCACTGTGAATATTTGAAAAGGAGACCGAAGGACATGGGGAGACTCACACTACCTGCTTCTCATGAGCCACCCTCCGTAAGGTTCTATATCGCAGATCAGCCACAGCTGCGGAGATTTAGCTCTTACATTTATGATAATCAATTTGGCACTGACATTGCACTTGCATATTTTACCTTATCTTAAAAGTGGTTCTTTTGATTTAGCATGTGTAGCTGGATTTTATCTGGCAGTTCCTCAGTGGTTTAGGATTTTAGGACAAAACCATTTATTGAGTTTTTACTATGAACACAGTATGTTGACATGCATTGGGAGGACTACAAAGGGTTTTAAGATTGATTCCTGACCCCCAGGATCTCATGCTGGAGAGACAGAGAGAGAAATAGCTGGAATACCAAGCATGACGTGTGGGCACCCGCAGTGGAGTGCTGTGGAAGAGAGCTGAAAGACCTTAGCTCTGGTGAGGAGGGGTGTTGTGGAGGAGGCTGAGTTATAGCTGGGCCTTGAAGGGTGAATGGGGTGTCAATAGGTGGGAGGAGATAAAGGCATCCAGTCTGAAAGAGCCAGGAGAGAGAAGGGACAGGCACATTCACTTACTGGTGAGTGTCCCTGGAGTTGAGAGTTCACAGGAAGTGGTAAAGTAGTTAAGTGGGAAGTAGTAAAGCGAGAAGTAGTCAAAAATAACAGCAGAAGATAGATTAAAACTGTGGAGGGTTTTAACTTCCAGACTAAGGAGTTTGACCTTTATGCTCTGGCCAATGGGAAGCCACCGTAAGTTCTTCAGGAAGACAGTAATGTCCAGCCTGTACTTTAGAAAGATGTCTCAGGTGGTAATGTGGAAGATGGATGGGAGAAGTTAGGCCAGGAAACTCATTATCTTTTCATAAGGACTTACCAATGGCCTCATAAAGAGGTAATGACCTCTATGGGAAGCCCTGTTGGCCAGCTAAACCGACTCCCATGGCCAGCCCCCTGCTCCCTTGCCTCGAGACTGCAATGGCTGGAAAAGCTACATCCTTCTGGCCTCCTTCCTTCTTTCCTTCCCTTCACCTAATAGATACATATTGATTGTTTGCTGTTTATCAGGCACTGGGGATATTGCATTGAACAAGACAAAATTCCTGCTCTCCTGGGACTTACAGTCTGGTGGGGAGAGGTAGACAATAAACAAATGGAGAAATAGAGAGATAGTAGATCGAGTGGTGATGAGTGTGAAGAACACCGAAGCATGGTAAGGGGATAGAGAGATGGAGAGGGGAAGGTGCTGCTATTTTAGCAGGAAGCCGGGGAAGGCCTGTGTGATAGAGTGACATTTGAGAAAGACCCGATTGAAATGATGTATAAGCCTTGAGGCTATCTAGAGGAAGCTGGAACGGTATGTGCAAATCCAGTGCGGGTCCTTGTGACTTGCACAAAGGAGAGCAGGAAGGCCAAAGAGGCTGGCGTGAACCTCAGAGGAAGTGGTCGCAGATGAGTCAGAGAATTTGCCTGAACTTTGAGCCTGTCAGACCTCTTAGACCAAAGTCAGGACTCGGAATTTGTTGTGAATGAAGATCAGAAGTCACTGGAGGGTTTGGGGAAGAACAACGACGTAATGAGACTTGCTGTTTTAAAGGCTCACTCTGGCTGCTGCGTGGAAAACAGACTATAGAGAAACAGCACAGGAGCAGGCAGCCCTGTTAGGTGGCTGTTATAGTCCAGTTGAAAGACAGTGGGGTGAGGCATCATTGGATTCTAGAGATGTTTTGAAGGAAGAGCTGACAAGATTGCTGAGAGCTTCTTGTAGAGTATTGCAGAGGAATGAATTTGCCATGTATTGGGTGGGAGAAGACTTTGTAGGGGACAGTCAAGAGTCTAGATGTGAAGTCTGAGATGCCCGTTGGGCCTGCAAGTGGAGATGTTGAGAACTCAGTTAACCACATGAGTCTAGAGTTCAGAGGAGAGGTCCAGGGTGGAAATGTGAATGCAGCAATGGTTGGTGTTTACATATGTAAAGCCAAGAGTCTCGATGGGATCACCTACCAAAGCATAGATAGGGAAAAGTTCTAAGAGCCGACCTCTGGGGCATTGCAATGATTACAGGCCCAGATGATGAAAAAGAACCAGCAAAGGAAACCAAAAAGTGTCAGGAAGAAAAGCATGAGAAGAACAAAGCAAGAGCGGAATCTGAGAAGCCGAGAGAACGGAGTAGTTTGAGGAGAAAGAGAAGATGGTCTGTATCAAATACTCAAGTTTTTGTATTGGAATCAAGAGCAGGGCTATGTGTGTTTTCCCCAGGAGTTCTTGGTACCTCAGGAAGAGGCACAGAGAAACAGAGGGTTGGATTTCAGAGGGTTGTGTCAGAAAGAAGGTTGAGGCTCCATAACAAACCACTCCAAAGCTTAGCAGCTTAACATACCAACTGTCTGCTGAGCTCAGGACTTTTTGTGGGACAGCTGAGCCCATTTGGGTGGTGGTTCTGGTCTGAGGTAGGCTTGGCTGAGCTCAGCTAGGGTGGCTCACGCATCTGCATTCAGGTGGGCTGCCTTGTCTGGGGTGGCTTTTGGTCTCTCGTCTTCCAGCAGGCTCGCCCTGGCTTTCTCACAGGGTGGTTACAGGATTCCAAGGACATCAGGAAAAGCCCCAAAGGGCAAGCACCTCTCAAGTCTCTGCTGTTCCATATTTGCTACTGTCCTGTTGGCCAAAACAAGACCCATGGTCAAGTCCAGAGTCAGTGTAGGAAAGGGCTATTCAGAACTTGGTTACAGGGAGGTGTGGACAAATTGGGACCATTGCTCATTGTCTACCCACCGAGGGGGATCCTAAGCAGGGCAGAATCCAAACATACAGAGAAACATATATATCTATTCCTGCAATAGATGAGTTATCTGAGTTGACTGGCAAATAGTATTACCAACAATAATTATTCTCATTACGATTTTGCTAGATACAATAAAAGCATGTTAACAACTTATTTGTCACCTATTTAAGAGGACAATGAAAAGAAATAAATAGGATTACTAAAATTAGGATATTAGTACTGCCAGGAAGAAAATTCTTTTCTACCCATTCTAGTTGAGTGGTTTAAGTTGTGTAAGTTTCTTTAAAAAAAATTTTTTTTAGACCAAGCATTTCTTTTTTTTAAGAGTTTATTTCAAGAATTTCTTCTTGAATTAGCAAGAAATCTACTCTTGCTAGCTAAATTTAATTATCTCCAGATTTTTATTAATACTAGTTTATGAAACAAATACAGATAAAGAAAATAATCAACATTGCTGAGTGATTTCTAAATTTGCTTCGTGATTTTACCATAAAGATCTAATTTTACTAATGTCTGGCTGTATCATTGCCAAAGGAAAAATTTCACCTCTGTTCAAGCGCAGCTGACCACGGGAGTCTGATCAGTGGGGAAAATTTTAAGATGCCAGACCCGAGAGCAAACCCCTCAGGCATCTGCGTTTCTGACTTTCCCATCTTGCCACATCAGCTTCCTCATTCCTGCGAGATCAGGACTGCATGACCTTTCAGAATGGGCCTGTTAGATGATCTAAAAAGTTTTGCAAGTGAAAAATAGGGAAAACCAGTGATTTGGTGGTCATTAAGGTATCTCAATATTCAAAGATTGTTTTAAAAGTGAAAGAAAATGAGCATTCAGACACTTGCAGACAACCAGAGAGACATTGTGGGTCCTTTGCCTTACGCAGGCTCTGGTGATGTAATTTGCTGGTCCACAGTTGGGCTTAAGGGACAAGGGTGGAGAATCAGCCATTCGCCATGGTTACTTCAATGCAGTGATTGGCCATACTTGTTCAGCAGTTGATTAATCCTCACTGTGAGATTGTTGTCCCAGTTTTCATGTATACCCACATCCTCAGAATGGAGGCTATTGAGTTCAGTATCCCAAAACTGCCACCTCACAGGTGACATTGTCTTGCTTTCGAAAACATCTTTGTGACTGTCAGGTGAGTGGACACACATACACGTACAAATCTCACTCTCTATTTTGACCAGGAATTTTGAGTTGATGGCGCCATGTAAACTTGCCTATAAACTGATGCAAAGAGTAAAGCAGAGTACTTTTTTTTTCCTCCAAAAATCTGCTCACTCACATCTTTCCTTGAAGTAAGAGAAACAGCCAGAAAATTGTTTCAGGATCAAATGAGGGAAAGGGTATGCAAATGCTTACCTTAAGTAACCATTTAGTAACCATTAAGTAACCTGTGAATGTAAAACAGATTATAAGAAGCCTTTCCCTTCCCTTTCCTTGGGACCTTACCGAAAGCCTCTTCGTCCCAATAAAGCCGGTTGGAAGAGTGTGTGCCATTAACCATGAGCTTCTGAAAACAATCAAAGGACATGTGTGCTCCCTGAGTATGTGTATCTGTACACCCAGTATTCTGCAGTCACATAGCTGAAGAATAAATGAAATATATTCCATAAGTTAATATCTTATCCATATGTTCCCATACTTATCCTTTATATTACTACTTTCATAGGAAATTAAGAGATTTTTATGGTGAACGAGATCTATAGTGAAATAAACTGGGAAATGCTGAATTAAACAAAACGAGACGAGTCTCTTTATGACAGGACCGATCTGAGCCTTTGATGTGTTCATGTGCATTAGGAATATCCAGAGAAGGGATAGAGTGAACAGCATTTCCCTAACCCGTACTTGTGTGTGGGACTTTGGTAAGGAGCATCTCACTGGGCCCCAGTGGTCCGCTCTTGGCAGACTCTGCCTTATCCCGTGGCTATAAGTGGGCACTATCATTGTTCATGATTTTTAGGGTACTAAAGTGCATGGAAGTGTACAGAACTGAAAATTTGCAATTCCCAGAGGATGATGAGGGAGGAGGGACAAGGAGGAAGAGGAGCATCCACTAGGTCAAGTACTGCATTATCATGCCAGTAAATTTCCATTGTAAGGGCCAATGCTGTTAGGTTCTGAATCTGGACCATTGACAATAGACAAACAAGGACAATGATGAGATCTGCCTTCTCATTGTCTCCCATAGAGGGGAAGGCACTTGGTCTTTATGCTCAGCCCACCCACAGGCTGGCATGGTCTCAGGCCCAAGGGAACAGGATCTCAGCAGGGGCTCTCAAGAGCCCAGTTTCCCACTGGGTTCCAGAAAGCCAGAGTCCAGCCCCTGAGGAGGGCAAGAAGACCCCATGGCTTACCCTGCCTCAGCTGGGACACTGTAGGAGAGACAGTAAAGGGAAGGTGCTCTGGCATGTGGGGAAAGTCCCCACCTGCAGGGGGAGCTCTGGCTTCCAGAGCTGATGTGCCACGTCCCAATTCTGCCCTGGACAGAATACTTCACCTCCTTGAAGTTCACATTTCTCACTAGCTAAACAACGTTGACAATCACCAAATCTGTGGATTGTCATAATGATTCGTTAACAGTTTCAAAAGCATTCAGCATTGTCCTTGGCCCCTAGTATTGTAGTTGCTCCTGATGCAGAGCTCTTGGAGAGCATGGGTGGTGTTAGTTTGTCTCTGTACCTGTACAATGCCCAGAACAGAGATGGCGCACATGAAGTATTTTCTGAATGAATAAATAGCTCAATTGGTAGTTTCAAATGAAAGTGGTTAGCAGTTAGCAGAGTTAAGAGTGTGTGTGTGTGTGTGTGTGAGAGAGAGAGAGAGAGAGAGAGAGAGAGAGAGAGAGAGAGAGAGAGAGCAAGCTTAACAGTGGAGTGACTTCGTCTTTAGTAGTCAAGGTATATCCTGTAAAGAATAGCCTAAGAGAACTGTGATTCATACTTGTCCCTGAAGAGGCCGTGTGAATCAAATACTCAGCAACACTCTCCAAAGTGCTGTGTTCTAATAAGAGGGCATGCTTAAAACACCACCACCACCATTTCCATAGTCACTGGGGGTTAATAAAAAAGAACCGAGAGCTGCACTCACTGAACTTCTCTGCACAGCTAAGCACCAGTCAGTGTACTTCAGAACAACTAGCTGCTTAACCCGTGGTATAGTACGGATTTCTTTTTTAAATTTCTGAATCATTTCTTCTTTGTGGATAAAACCAGAATGAAAGGCTACAGACAGAAACTGTGCAAATAAAATAACCTTGAGAAGAGGCTGCTCTGGTCGGAACTTACCATCTCCCTGTTGCTATGGTTACCTCCAGCAGGTCGCCCAGTGAGAACGGCTCTATCATCAGCAACGAATCAGGGAAGCCCAGCTCGGGGAGGCGCTCACCCCAGAATGTAATGGCACAGCAGAAAGTGACAAAGGAGGAGGCACGGAAGAGAAATGGTGAGAAGCTTTCCCTGCCAAGCACCACCCCCGAGGCCGTCCCACTCACCCGTGCACACAGGCCTGCGCACGCTCACACCCACCAGTGTGCTTTCAC